>JALMQS010000070.1:6063061-6146683 GCA_024734495.1 Forficula auricularia
GTATTTCCAAATGTTTCCAAGTACTTCCAAATATTTCCAAGTACTTCCAAATATTTCAAGTACTTCCAAAATACTTCCAAAGAGGTGTACACCTACTTCCAATCGCAGATCACCCCTCAATTGGCTCTATCCTTAAGCTTCTATCAGATGTTATAAAATTTAATCTAATATCGAAAGAAAATAAGGGTAAGATCAAATATTGGTGTTCGGATTGAGCGCAAGGAAAGGAAACCAATTCCTGGAAATAAGGTCTCCTGAACAAATAGGATTTGAAAATAAATAATTTCTTTTATCAATGATTTATTTCTTTTCGGGGATTTGATTGATTCTTAATCAATAATTTTGATGTTACTTTTTTACTACACACAATGGTGTATATTATATTACATGAACATACAAGCTATACAGTATTTTAAAACGAAACCTTTTTTGGTTGACGGCACACTAAAAATATCTGGAATCATTTGCGGCATATCTGAATATAAAAAAATTAAAAATTTTTATCGTAAAGAGAAATAAATAAACTGCAACGGATCGTTGCTAAACTTTATCCAAATTCATTTGAAATATTAATATGTTTATTCCTTTATATAAATCAGATATCACTTGCAATTTGCAGTTCATGTTGACTTTAATTCAAAAATAATGATCGATTCTCATTTAACAGTCGAGGAATAACAATTCTACATTGGATTTTTGACATTTCGGTTACTATTGGTAATCATTGCTTAAGACATGGAGGAATCGACTTAAAATCAAAAATAGCGATTGATTCTCATCTTGAGTTGTTTACCAAAAAAGAATTTAGTCTTTTTGATTTTAAGTCGATTCTTCCACGTTTTCAGTAGATGTTGCCATTAATAGTCAAAACATCAAAAATGGAATGCAATAAGGTTATTCCTCTAGTATTAGATAAGAATCGATCGTTATTTTTGATTTTAAGCCGATTCCTCCATGTCTTCAGCAATGGTTACCAATAATAATCGAAGGGTCAAAAATCTAATGTAGAATTATTATTCCTCAAGTAATAGATGAGAATCAATCGCTATTTTTGATTTTAAGTCGATTCCTCCATGTCTTCAGCAATGGTTACCAATAAAAACCGAAACCTCAAAAATCCAATATAGAATGGTTATTCCTCAAGTACTAGATGAGAATCAATCGCTATTTTTGATTTTAACTCGATTCCTCTATATTTTCAGCAATGGTTACCAATAAAAACCGAAACGTCAAAAGTCCAATATAGAATGGTTATTCCTCAAGTACTAGATGAGAATCAATAGCTATTTTTGATTTTAAGTCGATTCCTCCATGTCGTCAGCAATGGTAACGGTTAAGAAAACAACGCGGTTGCTATGGTTACTTATAAAATTTCCTCCCAAATTTTTACCATTTCACAGCGAAAAGCCTAACCATTCTTACTTAAGTTAGGTTAAATGAGCTATATTAAAACGATCAAATGAATAAATTTTAAAGAATTTAAAATTAAAAAAAGTACTATTTTACTATAGAGTAAAGTACTTTAAAATATGATTTTACTAAAAACTTTATTTAACCTTTTTTGTGGTCCCCAAGGTACTTAATTAGGATATTAAATTTCATCAAAATTGGTTAAGTCATTTTCAAGATATTTAGAAAAAACTAAAAAAGTACTGAAATAAAGTACTAATGTTTGTGGACCGATATGTACCAAAAACTAATCAGCGCTTCATTTTGTTAAACTAATGGTAGGTTTTCAATTTCATTTCAATCAGTGCAAAGGTGTGGAAAAAATCGTGGACGAAAAAAACGATAACACACATACATACATCCATCCATCCATCCATCCATCCCCACGCACTTCCAAAAAAATGGCACTTTTTGGCCTCTCGACGAGATTCCAGGTAATTTTTGGCAAAATCGTCACGTGCTAAAATTCAATCTCATTGAATACTTCAATTTGTGACCTTAATTGAGTCCATGGGTTCCGTAGTCTTTACCTGAGGACCCTTTGAAGTCGCGCTTGCCGCGAGAGCGATTCCAATACTTTCTCCCATGCTTCGCATTGGATAAAGTAAAAATAAAATACAAACTTTTCAATTAAAATTTGTATGATATAAAAAAAAATTAAGGAATTACAAATGCTATTTCAAAGTTACAAAACCCATGCAATTTTAATTATTTGTCACAAAGCCTCGCGGCACATTTGTCAATCTCTCACGGCACACAGGTTGAGAAACACTGGTCTAGATTCTTCCTGAAGTGAAATATATTTAAAATTTATATCAACGTCTATGAAGTTATTATTTTGGACGAGAACAAAATTGAACTTTCTCTACAGTTCTACATAGGACATCGTTACACAAGATTAACAAGAAAAAAATGTCAAATTACAACTATAAACACTTCATTCGAAAGCCAGTTCAGATTAAATTTGATCAAGGGTAGTTCTTTTAAATCCTACCAAGAATGAAATTATTAAGTTATAAAATCATTTTATAAATTTAAAATTTCATATTATAAGCTAAGAACATTTTTTTTTTTTTTTTTTTTTAATGCAATCGAATGCAAGAAGGGGTGCACCAGTAAAGATGCAGCCCCTATGGATCTCGAAAAGACCCTTGCATTACCGAAGAGAAGAGAAAGTTGATTAAGTGAGAGGGTGTAGACGTAGGTGTCTATGCACTCCGGTTTTGAAGGTTTGAAGATTATAGGTGCTGGGGAAGATAGAGGCTGGAAGAGAGTTCCAGTTCCTTGAAGTCATGGGGATATATGAATTGACGAATGAAGTGGTCCGGCACTTTTCTAATTTGACCGCGAGAGAGTGTTGGGAGTCGGCAAAACGCGTGCTACGTGCAAAGCATGCTTTGGGGGGAATTATTGATTTTATCTCATCAGAGCACCTGCCGTGATAGTATCTATAGAAAAAGGGAAATCGAATCGAAGTGAATATCGGGGAAATCTCTATTTTCGCGCCTAGAAATTAGACAACATTGAGTCTTGTTTGAATTGAAGTTAACTAAATTTTGAGAGCCCCATTTATTCAGTTTGTCTGGGTCGAGAGTAATTGAGGAGGCAATATTGATTCGATTATTCGGGAGAGAGGGTTTGCCGTGTATAGTGCTATCGTCGGCGTAACAATGAGTGGGGTTTGCCGTTTGATCAATAAGGTCGTTTATATAAATAAGGAAGAGTGTGGAGGAGATTACAGAGCCTTGGGGAACACCAGAGTTTGTGGAGAACGATTCAGAAGATGTTCCATCCACCACAACTTTTATACTTCGGTTTGTCAGAAAGCTTTCAATCCATTTGCGAAGTGTTGGTGTGAATCCAAAGGCTGGTAGTTTGGCAAGAAGATTTTTGTGCCAAACCTGGTCAAAAGCTTTGGAGATATCAAGGGCTACAGCGAGGGTTTCTTTTCCAGCCTCTAGAGTATTGTTACAGGTGTGGGTGACATAGGTTAAGATGTCGCCTGTGGAACGATTTTGTCTGAATCCATATTGCCTATCGTGAATTAATTTATTGTTTTCTAAGTGATGAAGGACGTGTTGGTTTATGACTAATTCCATTAATTTGGAAAAGAACAGAGGTGATCGAGATAGGCCTGTAATTAGAGATTTGTGATAGTGTCTCCTTTTTTAGGAATAGGTGTGACTCTGGCTATCTTTCCAGCTTTTGGGAATATGCCCGATTCGTAAGAGAGTTGGAATAGCTTGGATAAGATAGGGGCAAGTTCAGGGGCGCATTTTTTAATGAGAATTGGTGGGATGTTATCCGGGCCAGCGGCGGATTTGGAATTTAATTTATTAATGTTACATTGTCGTTCTATTTTTCTAATAAATTGAAATAATTAATTTTTCACTTTTAATAATTTTATCAAAACTTAATCTTTACACTTTCATGGCTCTTTTTTCTTTATGCATAAACTGATTTGGAAACATATGTTTCGTTTTAATTAATCTAAAACATTCCACTACACTCATTCCATTTCTAAATCATTCTCTCAACTACTCAACCAAAATTAAACTATAAATTGAACAATAGACCTATCAAATTTTGCTCACCTACTCGTGAACCTGGTTTGGAGACATGTGTGTAAACAACGCATAATGATATAATTCATTTTTATACATTATTATTGAATATGCAATTTCAAAGGCCACATCTCTGAAAATTGAAAATGTTCAGGAATGAAAAAAAAAAACTAATTATTTTCTAAAGTAGAATATAAATTTATAAAATTGATTTTGAGTTACATTTTGGGGGAAGTAAAATTAATACCAGAGTGTGACTTTTTCGAGCATAGTAAGTGCAGTGAAGTTTTTAGATTACATTTATATGAAAAAGTGTAGCTGTCAAAATATGCGAGATGTGCCCTTTTCGAAATTGCATATTCAATTAAAAAGGAAATAAAAACCAAATTATTTTCAGTTCAAGATTCCGAAAATACTTGAATCATTATGAGATTATGACATGTTCTAGAGATCTCTTAGGAGCCGTACATAAATTACGTCACACAGTAAGGGGGATCTTAAAAATTGTGATGTCACAAAAGTCAAATTAAATTTTTTTAAAAATTATAGGGTATACAAGTGATAGTGTGACGTCACAATAAAGGGTGGGGTCAATGAAAATGAGACAGAATGTGACAGAGGGAGAGGGAGGGTCTAAAAATCTTGAAATTCGTCGTGTGACGTAATATATGGATGGCTCCTTAGCATAATGTTGTAAATCACTTCTTAAAAGATTAATAATGGTATCTAGGTTCTCTCGAGGAAGTTTTTAATGGGCAAGTTCATTCTATGGAAAGTTCAGTTTGACCTTAATTTTATTCATTGAAAAAAAAATTATTTTAGAAATTAATATGAGCAAAACATTAAGTGAAAAAATTCTCTCATTTTAGTGTATATGTTTGGACCGCATTGAATAAATAAACAGCTGACGAGTTTTCGGCTCAATGGCTGTAATCCAATCCGGCACGTGTCCTAATAAAAAAATTTTAAAAAATTGTTATAGGCTGTCGTGAGCCCGCAGAAGTTGCGACAGCCCAAGGGGTGAATGGCAATATGACCTCCGAGGGGATCGTTTAACCTTTCTACACATATGAAATTTAATCGTTAAAATGGAACATTGAAAATTAGAAGTGAAATGAAAGGCCACATAATTAATACCATCTTGTTTTAAAGGATATAGGGAGCGAAGAAAGAAATAGGGCCCAAACCCTTCTCTATTTCACAAAAATATCATTTTTATTGCTAAGACAATATGGCTAGCAAGATTATATATCATCAAGAGAATGTGACTCATTAATGATAATTTATATTTGAATCCTTATCTATTTCATTTTTTATAAACGTCTATTCTTCAACCGATGACAAACATTTCAATAAGAAATCATAAATATAATAGTTATTTTTTATTCCTATACTATATTACGTGGTATTACATCAATTCATTAATATTTCTTTAATTTCAAACTATTTCTAAATTTCATTATCGTCTACAATTTAAGCAGAAAATGAACTTTTCAATACCAAGCACGTTCTTTAAGGATTAATCTAAGCTTAACTCCAAGTCCTTTGCCCTTTATTAAAAGAAGGGAAACGAGAATGTTTCTCCCTAAGGACCTAAGTTTAAAAGGGGGTTCAAACGATTATTCACTTGATCTTTGCATTGAAACTTTCCTGTGGAATTGTTGATTATGAATCAAGTATTATACAGGCAGAATGGTCTGAGGCTCGTGGAGATTTCGTTACTTGGATTATTCAAAGACCTGCTGAAAAGCACGTCGCTTAATACAAATTGCTCAACCATTAGAGGTCGAATAGTTGATAAGACAATTGAATAAATTAGTGACTCTTGTGGCCAGTTGTATGTCGGTTTGTAAAGCCTTTGTTATTGACAGACGGTCGTACCCGCATTCACCAAGTGCCGGGCGGGTGGCCAATCATATGACACGCTCTTTCATCTGATTGGCCATCCGGCCGGGCACATGGTGAATACTAAGGTTTGATCGTCTGTCAACTTAACAAAGAGTTTATAAAGAGAAATACAACTGGCACTTACTAACGTAAAGAAAAACTAAAATATTTATATTTTTTCTTATGTTTCTTATATAGGTATAAATCTGCTTTACCTTCTTGTTTTGAAGATATTGTTATCGATTTGCCCAGTGAACCTACAAATTGGTAATACATATAAAGAAATATTGGTATTTAGTGAATCTCGACTACTAGAGGTAGACTACCTGTTCTATAAGATTTTTGTTCTCTTTTATAAAAAATATTATAGTATGAAGTAATAATTATTAGCATATAATCACATTCGAATATAAATATGGTAATGTGGATGTTTCTACCTATTATATCTATGGGACTATTGAGATTTAGAATTTCTCATTAGGCCTCCCAAATAAATTTTAATGGAAGAGCGGATGGCTTAAATAAAAATATAATATATCTATACGTCTTAGAGCAGAACTTAGAATATTAAACCAGGGCAATCCCTCGGTATCCATCATCATTTGAAGGCCTGCGGGATCCCGCGCCAGCTTGCGGATCCGCAAAGTCGTAGAACTCGTCGACAAATGGCCAAAATCCAGTTAAATCAAAAAATTAATTGACAGTTTGCAGCCATTTAAATTGGAAGTCGTAATTTGTGTAGAAGAGAGCCACAATTGATGGTATTAATTTTTTAAGATCATTTTTCTAAAAAGACCACAGGAACTTAATTATTTAATACTATACTCGTAAATATGAAGATTGAAAAGACTGTTTAGTTATTCAAATCCAAATTATTGTGATTTACTTTAGTAACTATTAAAATTTATTATAACTATCTCTTTTACACAAGATATAGACTAGATAGAGAATATTAGATATAGAAAAAATAAATAAGTTAATTTGCCCAAAGTTACTTGCATTTAAAAAGCTAACAAAGCCATAGTCATTATACACATTATGTGATGGGTTGTGCAGTTAACTAATCTGAAGCCAAACTCTAAAATAATTTTGTTAACTAGAGTACTACGAATTGTTGATTTTTGTACTTTTTATTAAACTTGGTTTGATTATTGACAAAATAAACGTTTTATTTATTGAATTTCTTTAAATCTAAAATACCTACGCAGGATCCCACGAGATTAGCACAAATCCCGCAATAATCCCGCGAGATTGCAATCCCTAATTGGGATTGAGCGAGGAATGAACTCGGGCCTCTTGCTCTTCAAGAAGCTCTTCTAGAAGCATTACACTATCAGCAAACATGAATAAGGAGATAATAAGAATCCACCCTCCACCCAGATGAATTATTTTTCATGATGACATCGAAGAGTATATATTTACTAGAAAGGTTTGGGAAAACCGAGTATTTCTCATTAAGATAAAATATATTTATTTTTTTTAATAAATAATGGTAGTTCAATTTATCAATTAATACACTAATTTTGTCTAAATCTAAAGGACTTAATCAAATATTATATTACTTTTTCATTAATGTCTTTTTCTATGACTTTTGGCCATTAATCAAATACTGAGATCGAAGTTGGTTTATTAGGTCAGCTAAAAATATACCAAGGATTTTAGGTAATTGAAATTATTAGAAATAACTAGACATATATCGATTAATTTCAATCGTTAAATTAGCATAAAATATATTTAATATATTTGAATAATTGTTCGGGAAGTTCTATTTGATTTTAATCAGTTTGGATCATTTGATAAAGATTTTTATTAGTTATGCATAAATGCCATGGTAAAGTTTATTTTTATAGTAAAATTTAAATATAAAATTAAAAATGCCATTTCGAGTTTCGAAAAGAAAAGAAATAAATGATTTTAATGGTATCCATCTAGTTAATATCATTTAAAGATTATGATTTGAAAACAATTTGTAGTTACTATAGTTATTGGGTGATCACTCGGTTTAAAATTTCTCAACAGAAAAAAATTAAATTAGAATCTGAATAAATAATTAATAATAAAATATCTAACGTGATTTGGGCAAACTATTTTAGTTTATTTATGTATATTATGATGCAGTAAAAACCCGTTTTTTAGTAAGAACGCGTTCTTACTAGTTAAAACGCATTTCGCTGAATAACTTTGTGGCAACTAGAATTTACTGATTCTAGTTGAGTTTGGTCCAAAGGTGTAGAATCTTAATTTTTGGCCTTCCGCCTAATTTTGGGTGTTTATTTTCAAAAATTAGGCGGACTTTAATTGGACCAAACTCAACTAACATCAGTAAATTCTAGTTGCCAAAAGGTATTCAGTGAAACGCGTTTTAACTAGTAAGAACGCGTTCTTAGTAAAAACGGGTTTTTACTGCAACATATATATAATCCCTTACTATACAACAAGCTTGTATTTTTGTGATTAAATTTATTAAGAGTAGAAATTTTACTTAAATCACTCATAATTGAATATACTATTTATTGAACAGGAATAAATAATACAATATAACCATGTTACATCGTTTCGATCTGCTTGTTTTGCGATCGTTCTCAATTCATGAGCAGATGAGCACCTTCTCCGATTTTAAGCGAACTTGGTTGGAATAGGCACTCATTCCTGAGAACGTTCGCAAACAATCCGATCGAAGCGTCGTAGTTATATTTTATTATTTTTCGTGTTCAATAAATATTTATAATTAATTATGAGTGATTTAAATAAAATTTCTATTCTTATCTTTGTTTTTTATTTATAGGGTATAGTATTTAAAATTATTACAATAGGGCTAGGCTGTCCATTTAGTATTAGTCAATTATATAAGGAAAACAATTTTTTTTTGGACAAATTACAGTACATTATAAAGGCCAAACAAAAAACAAAACAGGGCAAAAAACAGTGATGACATATATCTTTAAACACGTGCAACCCTCTCACCCGGAATTCCAGACAGCTCGTCTGATCCGAAGTAGTAATAGAAATTCTTATTATTTCAGAATAATATTGCAATTTGTTACAAGTGATTAAACATAACAACTATTATAATTAATAGGTATTTAACTTTATTATCAGCTGTCATGCTAATCCATTCATAGCTAAATAACTAAATAGTTAAGATGAAGGTCAAATTAAAACTAAAAGAAATAATCAATAATTTAATGTGTATATTTTAGAATTCCGTTCAAAAATAAAACGGAACCTTATTAAGGATGCTTTAGTACTGACTGTCTGTCTATCTGTGATGTTCAAAGAAATCGAATAATGATCTCAGTGGCAAAATAATCTTTTAAGTTTCCATGATCCGAAAATCTTAAATTTTGTTCAGAAATTTTATTAATTATTTTTAAGTACTGAACTATTGTTTTGAAATTCTTACTAATTGTTAAAGTGGAAAGAATACTAAATTCAACCCAGACAGGAAAATTTTATATCAACACTTTCTTAGACTTAGTATACCACCGTAAAGTTCTGTAAATGAGTACTTCTTGGCCACACAGAACTAGCGAACATTTTGCATGATAACCATTACATTTTATTAGCAGTTTGGTGTAAAACCCGGGCCCTTGAACTCTCCAACAGCACTATGCTCTTGATTTGAAGCAAACTCCGTTAATCTGAAAGCTCTTTTCTGCTGTACAAGAATTGTACATAATTGCAGACAATAGATAAAAAAACTGACTAAACAGCTCGAAGAATTTAGAAAAGGAGTGACCACAATCCGAGTGACCAAGTAATTTTTACTGGCGGAGCTGCTACCAAGCTTTTCAAAATCCGGGTCGTTCGTAAATCCATTGCCCTTGTTTACATTGTTATGTAGCAGAAACGAAAATTTACGAAAATTGTGATCATTTTTACAATATTTCCCAATTTCTTGAATGGAATGGACTTTGAAAGATAAAAAAAATCTAACCAGAAGTGAGTGAGTTGTTGAGTTTAAGCTGACGGAGACGCCGGAAATCACTAAGAAAAAAATAATAACTCGTTAGCGAAATTGAATAGAAGCGTGGGATTCGAAACGTGTGTGTGTTTACACCATCTCATTCACGAGGTGGAGTAAATCAATGTCATTTGCATGTCCTTGAGCAGGGCACATGTTCTTTGGTAAAAGTGATGAGAAATGCTTATCATTGGGGTCAAATGGAACATCGCGCCAATTTCTATTCGAATTCTCCTTGCAAATTAATTAAGTTAATGCTTTATGAATGGATTGTCAAAAATATTGTATAACCCATTTGTTCTGAAAATGGAAATTTAATTTTCCCAATAAATTGTCTGCAAATTTAATAAAATAGGGATTCATATTTTATTCGATCACTATAATTTAGGTCACCTCTCATTTTTACTTTTGGGTAAAGAGAATTTTACCTTCATCAGAGATTTAGTTATATATTAAACGAATATTTAGCTGTTGGAAAGTTAAGCGCTTCAACTTCTTATATTTAAAACCTTGTTTAAAAGAATATCGCCCAATTTCTCTTAGCATGTTTAAATACCACAGGGTCCCTCCCCCTAGGTTTATGACCCCCCCTCCCACACCAGTTTCATGAAAAGTACCCCAGTTCTAAAGAATTTTATTTTTAGCATATAATAAAAAATTCAACAATTTTTAACCCCCCCCCCCCCCACCTCCAGAAATTTCCAGTATGAGGCACTCTGTGTCCTTAAACCCCCCTCTGTGGTCATCCCTGGATACCAAATTTAGAAACTTAATTTCTACCAAGAAAGAATTTAATTAAGGTCAAAAATCTAAGATTTTAGTAGAAGATTTTTACATTGCATATCAGAGAGCTTCGTCCTCTCAAGAGTTGAACCTGAGTACTAACACGCTTACCGGGCTTATTAGTTCAACCCTCAAGATAAAAACACACTCTGACATCTAAAATATTTATTAAAGCGAAGCTTAATTAAATTCTTTCTTGTTATATTTGGTTTTCACCGTGAGTTATATTTTTGAAAAAAATCCATCTAATTTTCAAAAAAAGATAGTTAAACCTTCGGGTTAATTATTTTAATTTTTATTTTTTACCCAATAGGCATTAGAACTTAATGTGATTTTTTAAATTTTTATTTTCTGATTAATCTGCTATTTAGGAATCAATGAACATTCTTTTATTTTTTAATAATAAATAAGGAATACCTTGGATCGAGTTGTCTTTACTTCAACAGGAAGCAAACTAATAAATTAACATTTACTCTTGCATCCTTATAATAAATATGATAGAACTTGGGAAGTTGGGCTTTAAAATATATAAAGAATCTCGATCGAATACTAGTTTAAAAACTATGAATTGAAATATTTTTGGAAAAAATCCTACATATTGTATACCTACCATTAAATTTTTATTTCAAGTAATTAAAAGGAATTTTTTTAGCACTTTGTTAAGGTTTTGAGCAGGTTTCCTTAATTGTTTGCTCCTGGTGTTTTTGCGCTGAATTATTTAAATTACGTTTTACCTTTTGATGGAAATCTATGATCATGTAATTTATTAATTAGCATACATTTCTATTTTTTTTGTTAATTTCTTGTAATTGATTTGTATTGATGTTTGGTTGACCTAGCCAGCGAGGACTAGTGCCTCTAAGCAGGTCGAGTAATAAAGATTTATTTATATATTTATAAAAGGGTAATGTATTTGTGAACTCGGATTTTGAAATATTCGAAAAATATAGTAACTCTAAGGAAAAAACTTTATCTAAATCTAATAGAGATGGATATATACGGAATTCACAAATACCTTGGATCGAATTCTCTTTACTTCAACAGAGAAAAGGTTTTGAATGTTTGAATCGTGTATTTTTCGCAAGAGTGAAGCAAACTTGAGCCATCTATGCAGTTAGAAAATGAAATATAATAAAAAACAAAAACAATAACTTTTAAGGAGATAGGTGTTGGTTCAAGGTGAAACATTTTTTAATAATAAAAAAATTAGGTAAAATTGCAAGGTGGGTTTCACATAAAATAAAATAAAACAATAGTGAGTTTAGATTTCAATAAATTTTGGGTTGTTAGCCAACACAACTAATAACTCATGACACTTGATAAATACACCAATTTAAAAAAAATCGTTATAGCCGTTTTTGAGAAAATAAAAAAACAAAAAACGAAATAAAAGAAGGGGGTGTAAATTAGTAGTGTTGCGATGATTTCAAATAAATGAAAATGTGAAAGTCGTGTGGTGAACACACCAGATGATTTTATTATTAAAAACAAAAACAAATAATTCTATAATCGTCTCTTCTATGGAAGCTTTTTTTAAAAATTGAGATATTGGTTGAAAAGAAAAGCCATTCTTAAACGTAATGTTAAGAATTTTTTTTAATTAGTACTTAATCGGATAAGGTCGTTAATTTTTTAAAACTAAATTTAGTTTATATTATTACGATTTTTATTATTAACACAAATTTTTTTTAAAAACAAATACTTTAAATTATAAATTTGTAGTTTCAATAAAAAATCATAAAAATCAATTGGCGATTTAACATTTTTGAAAATGTGAATCTTCATCTACATTTTTAGTTAAGTGCGAGTAAAAAAGAAACCATTTATTATGTATTAAATAAAAGTATTCTAAAATTATAGTTCAATTATAATAATAAAAATAATAGATATGATATTTATTTAAACGTAAGTGTTATTTAAGTGCTAAAAACAATTTCATGTCAAGTTTTAGGGCTGCATGTACACAGAAACTAAATTAAAAACAATCTTTCTGTAATCGATACTTCATATAAATTAATATGATTAATAACTTTATAATTAGAATACAATAAAATTGAAAAGTTTTCTACTTTGTTTCAAAAGTAATTCATGAATGAATCAATTAAGACTTGACTGAAGGAAAATGAATGAAATGCGAACAAGGAATTATTTCATTCAGACACATCTCAATGAATGATTTAAATACTAAAGAAAAAAAAATTATGTGGCCATCCACATGACTTTATCATACACCTCTCTTATATTTAATAAAATAATTTATTATTATTTACGAAAGAACCCCCTCCCCTTTCTCATAATTTTGGGCCCATTAACAATTAATTATATTTCCTTTCAATAAGACTATTTCATTAAAAATATCAGCTTTCTTTGATATTTGTTTGAGAATATTTTAGTAACGTACTAACTAACATATTAACGTATTAACAGACATTTTGACAAAATCATTAATATCCCGTAAAATATAATTAGGGCTTTTTTGTAGAATAAAACTACAACTTTTTGTCAGAGGTTAAAATTTTTCAACATGATTAGTAATAGATCAGTATTAGGGCAAATTTATAAAATAATCTCTTTATTAAAATTCATCCGATCTAAGGTTCTTAATATACTTACCTTATTTTAAGCGAAATAAAATAATATATTTATTTTACAGTATGATAAAATTGTACTAAACTGACAATGACTCGTTTAAATATTCAAGCACCACAACACTCTGAGGTATATGAGTCAAATAATGACAAGGCATACTTGTCGAAACGTCTCCTGAATAAAATATTAAGAACAAAAACAGAAAAATTTCTTTCATTTCTTTATGGGAGAAGTACCCGGTGGCAACCGACAACTACATCCTGGTCAATGGTTTGACTCATATACCTCAGAGTGTTGTAGTGCTTGAATAAAATAATATAGTAAAACCTGGATCGTTTCCCATACTCAGACAAGTGTAGCAAATCACAGGGATGCCCACCCCCCCTAGCTTCATAAATCCCACTATTTTCATGAAAAGTAAGCCCCCTCCTATTACATTTTAATTTATTCACTTCTAAAGAATTAGAAGAGCTTTTTATTACATTTTGTAGAAGTTATTAATTTGACCCTTTTTATTTTTAGCATATAATTCTAATTTTGCAACAATTTTCAACCCCTCCCCCCAGAAATTTCAATGATGCACTCTAAGTCGTAACCTCCCATGTGGGCACCCCTTCAAAACAATAAGGTTTTATGAAACTGTTTTGAAATACTTTCATAATTTTTTTAGCGATTTTCGCCTTTACACACTCTCTATTATTATTATTATTTTTTTTTTAATGAAAATGATGAGAGAAGGAGTTACACCAACAAGGTGCAACCCCTAAAGGCCTGGCTCCTCCATCGTGAAAAGAAGAAGAAAGAATTTTATGGGCTGGACGGGGGTCGAAGGTATCTGTGGATACGAGTCTTAAATAGCTGAAGGTTTTAAGTCGCGGGAAAGATGGTGGCAGGGAGCGAGTTCCAGTCTCTGGAGGTCATAGCGATAAAAGATGTGGCGAAAGCGCTTGTTCGATTTTTATCCAATTTGACAGCGAAGGGGTGCTGAGCGTTCGAAAACCGCGTGTTTCTCGCAAAGAGGGCTTTAGGGGGGATAATTGATTTCAGCTCGACTGAACAGACACCGTGATAGTATCTGTAGTACAGGGAAAAAATTAGATTAGATGTTATGGATAAAAATAGTAAAACATCTCATTTTTAATGAAAACCAATATCAATTCATCTGTAATAACATTTTTTAACCAATTCAAAACCTAAAATTCAGTTTTAAAGATTATTTTATTTTATTTAAAATGCCAATTGTGAATTTTTATTAATTTAAAATTAATTATTAATTTGTTGAAGGGTGTGTCTTTGTGTGGATTTCTACTAATTCGAAATATGATAATATTGTCCAAATCCTGTAATCTCTGATGAGTATTGATCTAATCTAATTATTCAAACAGCTTAAAAGCTGAATGCTTTTAATACATAGGGGTTAAGCGCCATGTCATTAAGCTAATTTCATCGCTCAGCGCCCGTTCATAAACACTCTATCCTTCTGTCGGTTTTATGAGAATCATGGACAAAATTTCAATTTATCACTTGTGAACGAAAGTGGTGGGCAAATCTAAATCGGCTTTTCGCTTCGTCAACGACAGTAGGAAGGGAAAGGAAGGGATCAAGGGATCATATGACAATAGAAAAGGTTCACTTTTGTATTTTCAATAATATCAAACTTAATTGAAACTTTTCATCTTCTTCTTTGCCTAGAATAATAATTATATTATATGAGAATTTATATAAGGACAATTTTTATCAAAGATCTTAGTAGATTAAGTATATATTATATCAGAAGATTTCACTCCTTCAGGAGTCGAATCCGTGCGCTAACTTGTTATCCGGACAGTTAGCCTAATTTTGGCACTCTGTACTCTCAGGAACCGTTTTTAGGTAAAAGGCTAAAATTTGGTGCATTGTAAGATATTTTCGTTCCAATATCAGCTCATTAACTAAAACCTTTCAAAATATTAATTAATATTTTTTCATCAGAGAAAATATATAATTCGAAATATTGAAGTAAACATTTTTTTCCGCCAACACGTCTCAACTTGTCCATGCGTGTCTCGACTCGTTTAAAATAGTCACGAGTTTTCATCATTAAAACATCTATTAAATATTTGTTATTGGAGACAAGCAAAACGGATAATTCTAGAGCAATTGAGTACCAATACTATCTAATGCAGGCCTAACCTAACTACCCGGATAACAAGTTAGCATTCGGGTTCGACTTCTTAGGGGGCGAAACCTTCTGAAATAATACATAATAATCTACTAAGATCTTTGATAAAATTGTCTTTACTTAAATTCTCATATAATTTAAATACTGGTATGAAACCCGGACATTGTTCATTTTTTGAAAAAATTTTCCATCCACTTTTTCAAAAAGATAAGACACTCAAATCTTCATATTAAATAATTATATTATGTAAGTAATTTAATTTATTTCTAAGTAGCTAATTTTTTACTTTGGACTTGAGTTTCGAAGGTCTCGTCACATCGATATTTATTATAATTTAATTCTTTCTGAAAGAGTAGCAAATATATACAATAACACTGTTTGGTTCGATTGATGCTTTATATAGAGAATTAAAAAAGACAATAAAAGTAGGTGTCTTCTGCTGGAAAAATAAATTTTTTAATTTATTTAAAAACGAGACTATAGTTTCGAGGGCTTTGCCCCCCTCACCAGTCTATTAGAATTGATTCACATGAATTGATGTGTTTTTCCAGCAGAAGACACACTCTTTTATTGTCTCCTTTATTTTATAAAAATTCTGCTTCTCTCGGCAAAAAGAAACTTTCAATTTATATAGAGAATGCAAAAATAATTCTACATTTTTCAAATAAAAAATTCATCACGTTTTAAGTGAAGCGACACAAACATGAAGTTGGGAATTATTTAGAGCAATATACAGCAATGCCAAATTATTCATTCAAAGAACATAAAATATTATAATGTCGGAATAAATTTATTTTTAAGACGAGATATTTAAACTAAGAATTCGTCTCTTGTCGTTTTCTGTTGCAGTGAATCAATAAAATTTATGTGATGTGATGTGATGGAAAAATAGAAAAAGAAGAAAAATTGTCGAGAAAATCGATTCAGTTATTAAAAATAAAGTCTATCCATAGTAGAGTTTTTCGAATCTTTCTAAAAATACAAATAAATTGTTAATCATACAACTTCATAATAATAATAATCTTACAACTTCATTTTTAATGTTTTCGTTTTCTTCATATACTTATAGGTATATTATCTATAGCATACCTAGCAAAATTTTTTGGTATAAAACAATATTTTCTTTCTCTCCAATCACTTAAAAAGCACATAAAGAAACGATTATTAACCCCAGTCAAAATTCGTAGCATTCATTTAGGTCGAATTTTATGAACTGATAATTTTGCCAAAAAGACCTTGGAGATTCTTACCGACCTGTAAAAGAGAAAATTCTTTGTTTAGTTTGTGGTTAAATGTACGGGGACACAGCCTTTCGTTGACTATTGTTTCACACCTTTCATAAAATTAAAAACTTAGTATTACTTTTTATGGACCGAATTGGTTTTTAATACATATCGGTCACGATCATTAGTACTTAATTTACTTTATTTAATTTGTTTAGCTGTTTCTAATTATCTTAAAAACAATTAATTAATCTTGATCAAATTTAATATTCTTTTTATTTATTTATTTGTTCATTTATTGCTGCTAAGTGGTCCAAAAAAGTTTATGTAAATTTATAAAATTATATTTTAAACTATATTATTACTTTAAGCTAGTACTTTTTTTATTTAGTTAGTTTAATATAGTTAATAAAATATTTAATAGAGGTATACGTTTATTTTATTTTTAAATATTTTTAAGCCCTTGTGGATAAATTTATAGCCTCCATCTTTGCCCCTTTTCTTACAATATAATCTATTTGATTTACTTTTCTTATCAGGTGAATTCATTGCTCAGATTTCATTGAGTTAATTGACCCTGTTTACTATATATTATACCTTTTGAACATTTCAAATAATAAAATACTTATATCTCTATTGGGTGAATTTTCCGCAGATTAATTTTGACTAAATTAGAATATTTCATTTACTTGGATGCTTTAATATTGCTATTCTTACTTAATATTCAGTTCAGATAAATAAGAGTAATTGATCATTATAGATAAATTAAATAAGAAAAAATATTATGTTTTCATTTAACTTCTTAAATTATTAGAAGAAAAATTTGAATCCGAATTATTCCAAAAATATTGATTTAAGATCACTACTGATCTGTCTGTATTTTTACTAGCAAGTCTGCGTTAATAATATCTCAAAAATTTCAGAAAATTAAAATTTAAAGCTCGGGTTATATCTTGAGTTGAGACAGCAAAGTTTTGATATAAAAGAACTAATCCTTTCAACGATTTACTCAAAAATGGTTACTAGAATTTTCGCAATATTTATTATAGAATTACCAGAACTTTGATATGTACAAAGATTTTCGCCATTAAAAATGCGGGGGAAGCGTTTTTCATTTAATAAGATCATCGATACTCGAACTCTTAAGAAACATGTTAATAATTAATTGTGGAAGAATTTAGTTAAAGTGCCTATTGCCTATGAATAATTAGAAAATTTTTCGTGTTTGCCACCACACATCAGCTTCTTATATTTAAGTTATTTTGAAATGAGAATGTTTGTATGTGGTCAGAATCCAGCCCGAAAATACCACCATCTCCACATAAATTTAACAGGGGTAATCGGTTTACTAGGGGCAACGCGTAGACACTGCGGTTTTAATAAGTTATTCTATTTCAATGTATCCTAATTTTGTACAGATAGAATTAGAAGGCGCCCGTAAATGCATGTGACACATCAGTCAGGCCGAGTAATGAATTCTCTCATTTTTTTTTGCTTATCACGTTTAAAATGTCTGAAACGTCGAGAAAAATCATTCCAGGCATTATTTTTTCTGTGTTTAGGTGTGTCTGGATTCAGATACCTAGAATAATTCAACTGTTTACAAGTTCGTTTTGAGTCCAAAATGTTTGTGTTTCTAAAACGAAGAATGAAGATATTTTGGTCTTTAAATCTTCAGAACTTTTGGTTTAAATAAATAAAGTGAGACGAAGCCCTAATAGACTTGGTACAATGTCTGTCTATCTGTCTGTTTGTATGTCAGAGTTTTGAAATAAAAAAGGTATTAAAATATTTTTGGAATTTTTGTGGGTTCTAAAATATAAATTATTCTGTTATCACGGGTGAAGCATCTCTTTAAAGATTCCTTAAGTAGAATCAGGATAATATATTTTTACAATTTATTTTGCTTTAAAATGACGGTGTGTGAGAACCACAAAATGGCAATTTTTAAAGGATTTTTGTATCTATTAGTGTTTAATCAAAATTATGAACAAATTTCAAGAATTCACTTATCTTACCTTATCTTATATATTATTAAATGAGCAATTCTTATTATACATAGAAACGGGTTCTCGAAAATCGGCTCTAATTTGGATGAAATTGAAAACATAACATTATTTTAACAAAACGAAGTTCTGATTAATTTTTGCTACATATCGCTACACAAACATTAGTACTTTATTACTGTAATTTTTTAGTTTTTTCTAAATATCTTGAAAATGGCCTAACGAATTTTGATCAAATTTAATATTCTATTTAATTACTTTGAGATCTACCGAAAAAGCTATATATAAAGTTAGTTTTTAGTAAAATTAAACTTTAAAGTAACTTTACTCTACAGTAAGCAAGCAATATTTTCTTAAATTCTTTAAAATTTGTTTATTTGGTTTGTTTAACATGAAATATCTTCGACAAATAGTATTAATATATAGATTTTAACTGAAGCATTAAGGTACCGAGCATCGCTTGGTGCTCCAGGGACTTCCCTTTTTATCAACGACAAATGAAACAAATTTGTAGATGAGTATCTTTATATATATATATTTCGTCTAAATTCGTTCCTTGCTTGAGAACTTATAATCTATTCTATTGCTAACGTGAAGTGCTTGTTCAATGAGTCTAGTACTTTTGGAAAACTCTCTCATTTGCAATGTTATCCGGGCTGTCTCCTTAAGTCGTTCCTCGGTGGTCGCCGACGCCAGCCATAGGGCGATCAATAGGCTCCGGCGGCAGCCCAAGGAAAGGAGGCATAGGCTCTCTGGCAACTTGGAACTAGTTGCCCACCCAACAATTCAATCAAGGGTGGCCGATTCGTTTCAAACAACCATTGGAATAATCCCTTGTCTTCCTCAGCAATCACAAGACTATTGACCCCAACCAACAAGGGTGCCTGCCACTAGATAAAAGTGATAAATTATACGTGGGCCCGGAATCAAACGGACATTTTCATGCCTCCCTCTTCTATCTCCTTATGCAATATGTATTCGAGCAAAAATCATTCTTTTCCCTTGGTTTCGTCTATAGTATTTCTAGAATTCTTTCTTTTTTTTCATTTAAAATCCATTGATTTAATCAAACTCAGAAATAGAAATAGTATGTTTTTTCGTCATGCAAGTCAATTAATCATTACAAGGAAATTTGGTTCCAAAAAAGGAAATTAAATATTTAGAGGAAATCATGAAATAACTCGATTCAGAATTTATTTTAGATTTTAGGAATTTTCGTGAGAAATTCCTAATAATAAAAAAATTATTAAACAAAGATATGATATGATCTCTTGTTTTTCGAAATCGTTTTAATACCTTATTTTGATTTCGAGAATAAATTCATGAAACGATGCAAGTAGATTAATGGTAACCATGATCGAAATCTGGATTAGGTTTCGGTTTGGTTAGCACGATTTCAATGTTGGTATTAAATTAAAGTACACTAAAGATAGAGTAAGAAAGTATAGTACACAATAAATATATATACAGTGAAACCCCTCAAATCCGAATTAAATGAGGCTGTAGCTAGTTCGGGTTTCAATTTGTTCTGATTAGCCGAAATCAGCTTCGACAATTGAAGAAACTGATATTAAGTGAAAGATCAAGTGATATTTTGTGTGTTCTATTATTATTTCATTGTTTTTGGAAAATGATTAACCTAAAGAATTTCAATAACCAACTTTTACCGTTTTTCAATCCTGGATGACATAGCTAAGTAGTAAATTGAAAGTTTTTGCCGAGAGTAGCAGAATTTTTATATATTGAAGGAGACAATAAAAGAGTGTGTCTTCTGCTGGAATTATAAATTTTATTTATTTATAACGAGACTATAGTTTCGAGGGCTTTGCCCTCTTCATCAGTCTATTACAATGTATTCACAGGAATTAATTTATGAATGAAAGTTTAAAATCTTTCATGTGGTTAGGTTAAGAAAGACTGATGAAGAGGGCAAAGCCCTCGAAACTATAGTCTCGTTATAAAAAAATAAAATTTATAATTCCAGCAGAAGACACATCTTTTATTGTCTCCTTCAATAGCTAACTAGATACACTTTGTTATGTATGCTAATTGTACTTCTTTGTTAATTTTTCAACTAATTATGTAAAATAAGGTTATAATGTAGAATATATACATAATTGTTTTATGACTAAATAAATAAGTTTATCAATTTTGCGTTCTGATTTCCGGGTTCGGATTTGAGGAGTTTCAGTGTATTATTATTATACTATAATAGATTAAATAGAGTTATGTCTTACTATACAACAGGAATACATTTTTTTGGGAGAGCCTAAACTATAAAAATATATGTTTTTTAAATATTGAAGAAATTTTAATATTAAAATATGGTATTGAAAGAGATTTTACTATTTCATCATAGCTTTTCATTTATATATACTGTAATTTGGATAATTTTGGAAAGGAGATCCATAATCCTTCCCTACTAAAACTAATCATTAGAAGTTAACGATTTTTCTAGGACCGCTTCTGCCTCATCTTCGAAGTACAACTACTTAGTATTGTGACATATATATATGGCAATTTAATTTAAAATTTATCCTTTTGACATTTCATAAAAAAGTTAATTAATATCAGATAAAATGTAAATCACGTCGTATTTTAAAAAGCGATTCTTGGGATAAACTGATTTATATGCTAAAACCGTGTATATGACAGCTCTTTTATAAAATTGTTGACTTTGCACTAGGGTGACAAAAAACATTTAGGTAAAAAAAATGAAGGTGCACCTATCAAAATACGTCAATCAGACATAAAAATTACAAGTTTATCGTATTAAAAGGAGTTAAAGAATCATAATCCCAAATTTCATCTATTAATTAATCATTTGCCAACAAAGAGTAATCTTTGATAATAAAATGGAGGAAAAAGTTATACAACTTTTGGAAATGTATTTTTTATTTGAATTATATGGAAAATAAATTATATTTTTTGCATTTTTGAACCAAAGTTGTAAAGCTAGGAAGCCCAAAATCTATTAGTTCTCCGCTTTGGAAATACAAACATTTTGTCACGAATCCGAACTATCTACGATTTTGTGTTCTTATGTTATGTGGGTATCGGAATTCAAGCACCCCGACAAATAAAAATTATCATCGAAAATGAATTTTCTTCATGCTTCAGACATTTTTAAACACAATGAAAAAGTAATCTCTCTTAGAACTCTTCAATGCGCCTGTCTTTCCGACAACATATTATAACCTCCAGCCTTTAAGATCCGTATCCACAGGTACCTTAAACTCCAACTCAATCCCTGAAATTTCATTCATAAAGACACATCATTGAGGTAGTCCTTTTCTTGATGCAAATAAATTTGTCATTTGTAGAGTGACTATACCAACAAAACGAATTTACAAGAAAGTATAATATTAACTAATATTTCCCAATAATATTAACTAGTATTTATTATATAAAAATTGATTAATACATGTTTTCAATATTTTTTTAATGAAAATGATTATAGAAGGAGTTACACCAAAAGGTTGCATCTCCTAAACGCCTGGGTTGGCCCCTCCATCGTGAAAAGAAGAAGAAGAGGGAATTTATGGGCTGGGCAGGGGTCGAATGTATCTATGGATACGGGTCTTAAACAGCTGAAGGTTATAAGTCGCGGGAAAGACGGTGGCAGGGAGCGAGTTTCAGTCTCTGGAGGTCATAGGGATAAAAGATGTGGCGAAAGCGCTTGTTCGATTTTTATCCAATTTGACAGCGAAGGGGTGCTGAGCGTTCGAAAACCGCGTGTTTCTCGCAAAGAGGGCTTTAGGGGGGATAATTGATTTCAGCTCGACTGAACAGACACCGTGATAGTATCTGTAGTACAGGGAAAGGGCAGAAACGGTTCTTCTGTGAGCCAGGGAGTCGAGTGAGTTAGTTAGGGCCGTGTCTCTTATTAGTTTACTTGCTTGCTTCTGAATCGCATTCAGTGTACCAAGAGAATGCTTGGAGGCCCCCTCCACAGATGAGAGCCAGGGACGAATTTGAGCCTTATACAGTGTATGAAGTTGACTGGGAGTAAAATAGTGTCTAGACCTAAATAGCAGACCAAGCTTGCGCGCTGCAGCTTTATAGGTCGAATCGGGTACATTTATATATATTTAAATTAATTAAAACATTGAAGATTCATTCTATTCGACTTAGTTTTATTTTATTTATTTATGTAGACTTTAGTTTTTAAACTAGTTTATATTCAATAATAATTCTATATTTCATCGATTTTTTTTTAATTTGACTTAATAAATTTATTTTCTGTGTTAAAATAAATATTCATATATATTTCAATGTGATTGTTAATTTTTACTTAAAAAAGATTATTTTTAAAATAAAATAAAAGCTTGTTTATATATCCTAATTTCCGGCCGTAAATTGTCTTATGCTATTATACTGACAAATTTATATAATACTATATAGGTATTAATAACTTTATTTTATTCACACTTAATAGCCACTCTATCCAATATAGTAACCTATAAAGTGATCAAAAATTTTAAATGTGCAATTTTAAAAAAAAATATCAAACAATAAAAAATGGGTTGGCCATCCACATAATTTTACTAAAACCTTCCTCTCTTATATTTAATTTTTAATAAAATAATTTATAATCTTTTAAGAATATTTATTATTTAATAAGTACTACTAATATTTATATTTGATATTAAAACACAAATAATAAAAGTATTAAGACTTGTTAGTATATCATATAATTTCATGAATTCTATTTAAAGAATGATGATTATACAAAACAACGAGATTTTATTTAAATTTGGGAAAATTTATAATTATAATTATTCTAAGTGAATAATTCAAAATTAGCTTTCTAGTATTTTAGTATGGAAATTTTATTCATATTTTAAATTATTTTTAAGCCCTCCTCCCCATTTCTTTAAGTGACTATCAATTTCAAAAAGTGAGTCATTTTAATAAGGTGTTATATGGCACATATACGAAATTTTGTACAAATCGATCAAAAAGATAATTCTTTTTTTAATTGATAGACAGGGGGAAAAATAATGTTTTAAAATATTTATCTCACGTTTCAAACATTTTTATACACGAATAGAAAAACTAAAAATAAACAATTTAAAATCTTACACGAAACTCATAACTCTGATAAAGAAAACTAAATTGCTGTTTCTTTTGGTTAGGTTCATGCTCGTTTCATTTGGGGAGATTGACTTTGGTTGGCTTTATCCAGCAGGGTTGATGGGGTGTAAGATTTTTACTTTACCATACAGGGTATGGTCAAGTATTGTAATCGTGCATGAAAAAAGTGTGTTTTTTTTGCTTCTTTTTTTCGAAATATCTCAAAAACGGCTGAAACTATTTTGATCAAAAAAATTGGGCAAAACCATGGCATTTCGGTCTACAAAAGCCCTAATAAGTGAACATCGAAAAAATTTTATTTTTCAAAATAATAATTGTGTTGTCAAAATGTCTGTTAGTTAGTCTAGTTGTCTGTTAGTTAGTTATTCTGTGCGTTACCAAATTTTTGTGGACGAGCTAGCTCAAAAACTAGTGTGCATATCGAAACCAAATTTCACACGTAGTTTTGGTCTATTGAGATTAAGAGCTGATTAGATTTTGGTGCACATCGACCCAAAATTAAGAGAATGAGATATGTGCCTACGCCAAATCATTTGACTTTGAATTATTATACTTAATTTATAATAGTTTGTTCATGTCCATTATAATAATAAATAAAGATTCACGGGTTTTGGACAATTTTTTTGTTAAAAATTAAAATTAAGTTAAATTTAGGGAACGAAGAAAATATTATTTTTATTATAGATAAAATGATCAGCCGGGGTTCGAACCTGGGATCTTCGCATATGCACTACGATGCTTTATCATAAGAGCCTTAGCTCCTATATCCTTTTAGCCACTGATCCCCGAACTCAAGCTATAATACCTAATGTTTATACCATATGAATTATGGAATTTCTTTAATCTCTTCCACGTTCATTTTTCGCAGCCTGGCCTTGACTCATTAATTAAACAATTAAACAATATCCTAACAAACTTAAAAACTTAAAAATTAATTTTCGTACGACATTTCGTCTTTTTCAAGTACTCAATCACAAAAAATATTTATCGTTGAAAAAATAGCAAAATAATCGAGACAAGAAACAATATATTCATAATATCAATCTGAAAATAAGTTATCACAACCAATTTACAAAAAAAAAACAATCTTAAATCATATAAAAAATATGGTCGTGTTTGAGTACTTGAAAAAGTCGAAACGTCGTTAAAAAATAAATTTTTAATATTAATAAAAGAATTGTCCAAAACCCGTGAATCTTTTATTTATACTTAATAAATTTATCTATTAACTTGTTAGTAATATGATATAAAAGTTCAAATTGCCGCAACCAGAGCCGTCTTAAGCCAAGTGGGGGCCATGGCACTTTAGTTATATATGGGGCCCCTGTAAGAAAAATTTGGAATGGGTATTAACAGAAACGAACAACATTTTAGTTAGTATAGTTTGTTTTTTTATATTTTAAAATTTACAACCATAAAACATTTACTAAATATACTTTCTGGAATCATTTTCTATTTAGAATAAAAATCGATGATTGTCGAGAACAATCGCAAACGCGAAAACACTAACTAATTACGAGTGAGTGAACTCACTTTCAGTCCCTAGAAAAAATAACGTAAGGGAAATCCCTGAATGAATATATAAAGCAACGAAAATCCCGATCATGGGATTCGAATTACTTGAATCGCGCATGTTCCATTTTACAAACTATAAAAAAATTCTCTAATTGATTACAGCTTAAAATTAGCATTTAGCTATTATTTAGTAGGTAAAGTAAACAAACCAATCTGTCAGATATTAGTTAAGACTAAACTAGCTTGTAATAGTAATTGGATGTTTTACTGATTGAAAAATAAATTATCGGTTCGGCTCCTATCGAGAGGGCTAGGGGGCCCCATGGATTGTGAGGCTCTGGACTCTCGCCCAGGGAACCCATGCGTAAAGACGGCCCTGGCCCTAACAAAATTAATAACAACAGCTGGTCAAATACTGGATTCATGGTGTTTTGGATAATTGTTATTATGTGACAGGTGGGTTGATTTCAAGCAAATAGTCCGGGTAGCATTTTGCTACACATTAAAACTTCTGACATTATATAAATCATCCCTTACACCTCGGTACACTTCAGTAATTGACAAAGTCTCTTTCGTGTTTTTATTATTATTAGTAATTCTATATTATTCTTAAAAATTTGCGATTCTGAAATATGCATTTTTGACTAGATTCCCAAGCAAACTTCTTTCCCTCACAATTGCCACCACTGAGAATGAGCCCTACGTTATTTCATATCATGTATAATAGCTTAGGCTACTGATTAAGCACCCTCGGATATGGTTAGTACTTAGTTTGAATTATTAGATGGCTATAATAGTAAATTAAAAACGACAAGTTACATAATTAGTGGATTTCCTGGAGATCCTTCCCCCTGTGGCCTATAAATATGAGTCTAAATTGTATATACCAAATATTTACAGAGTTGAAAAAAAATATTATTACTCAAACACCATGTCACAATGCTGATGAGTAATTCTTTTCTATTTCAAATAAATATTATTAAAGTGATAGTGCATCTCGTGGATTCAAGTACATCACATTTAACTTCAGTAACGAGAAATAAATTTAAAGAGTACTGTAACAAGTATTCTCTATTCTATAGTATATAGGTATTCATGGAATTTTAAATGTATTTCCCACTATATTCTCGAACTAAAATACTTCCATCACACTATAATATAATAAAAAAAATTCTTTCCATCCATAATTAATCACGTAAGGTATTATACATAGTACATATTTTGTCTGAAATAGAATTATTTTCAAATATGGCTGCATTAGAATATTAGGACCCGAGGAAGTTTCATACAAAAAGTACATTACTATTAAACCTCTAGGTATCTTTAAGAGCCTTCTAAAAGCGAAAAATTATCCATGTTTTGGTGTATTTGTAATGTTTTTCACTAATAAAGAACGAAAATGAGAAAATTCGACTAGATATCAAAACTTACAAGAAAACTTTAATCATATCTTCTTTATAAATATTTGGGTCCAAATAAATGAACTTTGATGAAAATTTGAATGATACATGATCTAATTCAGGCTTAACAACCTCGTGTTGTTTTGTTCATATGAATTGTAAAAAAACTTTCACCCTTATAAAGATGGATTGGGGATCGGGTGGCCTCTCATGTTGGAGCTGCTGCTTTGATCAAGATTTTGAAGCAGAGGACGAAATTATTTTCAGTGTTGACCCCTTCGCGATTAAATTAGATACCGATAAAAAAACGCATCCGCCAATTCGTTTATCCCTATGACTTCTAGAGGCTGGAACTTGCTTCCCCGGTTCGTCTGGTCCCGCCCAACATATAGCCTTCAATCTTTCAAGTCCCGCATTCAGTGATACCTTCAACTCCCACCCGATCCCTTAAATTTCTTCATATTTTCACTATACCTACAAGAGTCCACTCCGGACTAAAGAAGTTGTACCTTTTTGAAGCAACTTCTTGTTGTATCAATATCATTAAGGGCGTGCCCAAGATTTGAGCTGGAGTGGGGGAGGCTTATATTAGTTTCGAGGGAGAGGGGGTGCGAGTTCGAAATAAATTAATAAAATAGAAATAAATATGTAGTTTAGAAGTTTAATATTATAAATTATTTTAAAAATACGCCGCTATAAATTAGGGGAAATATTTTTACATGTTCTATTTTTTAGTTTCCAACATAATGGACATTATTTCTTCTTCTAGGTGTGTTGGGGGGGGGGGCTGGGTACGTCCTTGAGTATCATCATATAAAAAAAAATATTCAAGTTGCGGCAGAATAAAAATATGAGGCACTAAAATCTGGCTCCTCTATTACACTAGTTACACACCATAAAATTATCATACCCTTTATTCTACGGGCTAAATGGACTATATTAAACAAAAAAAAAAGAGATAGATATGAATAAGATAAAATTAAAACATGCAGTACTAGAAAAAATCAAATAGAAACTACCACTTTAACTACCACTGCACTATCAATCTGATCAGACGAACAGGAAATTCATACAAGTTCACTAAGTTCAATTATACTGAAGTTAAACGATTTAAAAGATGGCTGGCCAGATTTAATCAGACATCTGCCCTTGCCATTTCATTTTCTTTTCGAAAAATCTTTTCTCTTCCCAATTGAATTTTCGCCAATTTTATTATCTTATCAAAAATAAAATCTTAGCACAGACATGAGAAATGCAATTTTATTTCTATTAAACTTAGTTGTTTTATTTATAGATCATAAATGAAGGATATATTTTCGTTTTTTTTTTATTTTTTTATTTTGAATTTTAATAATCTAAATGAAAAATGTCGATTAAAAATATAGTTCCGCATTAAGTATACTATTATATGAATCCATAAAATGTATCGTACGATTTTTAATATGTCAATCAAACGTGGCATGTTTACTTCGTTATTGATGATCTTATCCGATTAGTTAACAAAATTGCTGTCGAAAATTTTAATTGACACGTGTCTTCCTTCAAGTGCTGCTCTTGATGGTGCCTATTAAAATTAATTTGACAAAAGACGCATTAATTCAATATGCTAAAGAGCCACTCACCAAAAAATCATCCACTCAAGAATAAAGTCAATACACTCTATCTACTATATTATAAATACACCTATAAATATTATTATATTCTAACAAACAAAAGAGCAATGTTTTGATATACTAGATATGAAATTCAAAAATAGACTACTACTTTAATTATGAAATCAATCCTTGAAAGTTGATGAGAGATGATGGTATTTTCAACATATTACCTATGTATGGTTGATCGATTTTCCCAAAAACTAATTTAGGAATAACTTTAATATAAAAAAAATATTCATTGAAAAAATACCTATTGAACTAAAAAATAAATAAATAAAGGTAATTAAATATACTTCGAAAAATACTAAAAATTCAATATAGAAAAACTTTTTTTTAAAGAACAGATATCTTGCACCTTCTTTAACTATTTAAGTATAAATAAGGTACTTTACTGTTTACTTTAATCAAAGGGTTATTGATTGACATTCTGTATCGAATATTATATTATTCAAATGATCACTTCCGCTTCGTATGGTAGCGTGAATACGCGAGGTCCAATTTTCCATCACTTTCTCAAATAATGGCACATCAATATCTCTCATGGATGACTTATGTTATGTTAGTCTTCAGATTTCCAACAGTTCTGCCATTGTTTGCATATAGTACATCAATAATTTCACATAGCCCCACAAAAAATAATCGAGGTTAATTAAAGCACACGGTCTTGCAGGCCATGACTTGTCACCAAATCTTGAAATCAAGAACCTGTTTAATTTCTCTTTCAATAAATCGATTGTTTCTCTGTAGGTATGACATGTGGCGCCATCCCGTTAAAACCAGACATCAGTCGGATCCATATCTCCAAATTTCGACCAGAGAAAGTTTCAAATCATCTGTCGGTAAAGATTACCATTTAAAATGGGCAATTTAGGGGTTTTCCTCATGCTTTCAGCTACCACCTCGATATTCTCGGTGTTACGCACGTTTCGACGTCTAGTAGGAAGTGGATAATCCATTTCCGAGCCAGTGGTTTCAAATTTTTTCAAAATATGACGGATAGTGTCTACTTTAAGATGATAATGTTGTTGACAAGTTTTCGCGACGTATGTAAATTTAGACAAATTGGCCTACTGTTTTCATAATAAATTTTAATAATTTCAATTATATAGCGACTTAATAATATCTTGACAAATTCTAGACAATGACTGATTCAAAATGTTAAAAATTAGCATCAAAAGATAAACTGACATTGTAGCGATCAGCTATAAAAGATAGGTTGTATGCACCGTAGTATTATTATGTCACTAGGAATTCTTGTGACGGTAGGGGAGATAGAAGGTATAGTCTTTACATTTAAAATGGATACAAAAGGTCGCATCTACCAGTATCTCTTTTAAGTCTCCGGAGTCGACTCCACTAAGTAACATGACAATGATAACCAGATAACTATGTCAACAGCACACACAGTGTCTTAGTCAAGTAATCAAGAAATGAGCTCCCTATTATGTTGATTAACTTCGGTTATCATGTGCTTTCAACACCAGTATTACAATGAATAATATTAAATTAATTATGAAAAGTTACTTTGATAAAATCAACATACATTTGATGGGTATGTAAATATTAATTTATTAATGTCAGAATTATATGTAATTTAAAATCCATTAATATTCAAAGAGATAACATGTATACAAAATAGACATCGTTTCTCATTTACCATGATGATTTAGAAGATAATTGATGTTTATGAATAGCTGTTAAGATGAATAGATACTCATCGAATTTTAGCCCAAACTGTTCGTTGTTATGAAAGATCTAACCTTAGAGGAGAAACTTACGATTCTCCAACAAAAGAGGTGAACGGACTAATTAACAATTAATAAAAATATAATAAAATTGAAAATATTTTCTAGCAGAGTTGTTGAATTTTGATAGAGTATCAAAGAGGGTGGGGACACCTCTGCTTGATGCAAATAAACATACACACTATATAAATGAATATACATAATACATATGTATGTAGAATGGAGATTTTCTTATTGATAAATGAAAAACAGTTTTATTATTTATAGAAAACAGTTTATTAAGCTATTTATTTGAAGAGAATTTTCACAAAATTGCCATTGTAAATAATTGTCTAGGGGGTTTTCAAGTTAGCTTAGTGGTAAAAGAACTTTAAATAATTATTAACACAATTTTTGGGTTGTTATCGTCCAACTTTGAAATTAATTAGGCTGGATCTTGGACTTGAGAAAATAATTAAAAGCCAAATTTCCAAAAGTTGCAACACGTTTCGTCGTATATTTTTCGACTTCTTCAGGCAATATTTAAATGATCAATTTTGTTTGAAGTTTTTATTTATTTTGTTTAATATCTTTATATTAAGTTTGTTCAAACCTTGTCAATGAAGGGAAAAGTCTCATGTCATTGCAAAATCTAGTCGAATGGTCTGTATATATCTATTTACCTGAAAGCTGATCCCAAAAATTGCCTGAAGAAGTCGAAAAATATACGACGAAGCGTGTTGCAACTTTTGGAAATTTAGCTTTTAATTATTTTCTCAAGTCCAAGATCCCAATATCCAGCCTCATTATTATTAACACAGTTTAAAAAATAATATAGCATCTAGCATTGTATTAAAATACAACTTGTTTCATCTCTAGTATCGTACATCGTATCTAACTCACCATCATGACTCGTATACAACTTGTAACTAATTAATCGTATCTCGTATATAACCTCATAATACTTAACTTAATAAAGCTAACTAATTTACTGACTAAAAATACTTAATACAGTCGACTCTCGACAATTCGAACCTGCATAATTCGAACTCTTCAGCTGTTAACTTCGTTAAATCGAAAATGTGATACGCTCGATAACTCGAAATCCCTTTCGTAACAAGAGGGGGAGAGAAAGTTCTATAATTCGAACTAGGCCACTTCCCCTCTTTATACCATAATTCGAATTTTTCCTAGTAAAAAACTATTCTTAATTTTTTTAATTAGGTATGTTATTATCTATCGCAATGTTAATACAAATGTAATTTTTGTTCTTTTTTGTCGTTTTCATTATTTTTACTTTTTTAATTGAGGCTATATATAAAATTTATGCAAGCTATTACATATTTTCAAAAATATAATAAAAACTCTTAATATTTCGAATTTTTTTTCTATCCTTTTGATAATTCAAAGGTCTTGATAATTCGAATTTTTCGTGTAGTCCCTTGGATTTCCAATTATCGAGAGTCGACTGTTTTTATATATGTACATTGAAAAGACATCTGGTCTACTAATATTAGTTGACTAGAGATTTCAACAAGCCGGCTTTCTCCGTAAATGAAATAGACAGACAGCAATATATGTGATGTGTATTGTTTATCTCGAATGAAACACTGATAGGGGACTTATGATTAATCGTTTAGCCAAAAATAATATAAGGGAAAGTCGTGTAGTGCATTTCAACAGTGGCTTGTTAAGTATTACACTATAGATTAACTAAAAAAATTAAAGAAGTTTGATTTGAATTAGTCAGTTCTCCTTTACTAAAGAAAATTAGTTGGATGATTTCGAAGAAGGGGCCCGGTAAGTGATAAAGCCTTGTACTAAACTCATTTTAAATAATATATTTTAAAATCTATATTTTCGTTTGAATATCCAGAAAAAAATTAGTTTTTTAACGCTCTCTAAAAAGTGACATTGATACTAAGGGGGGACCCTTATCAACATTTATGAGAATTTCAAGTTGAAAAAATTATTAATTTTCAAAAACCTAAACTCATTTTAAATAGTATATTTTATAGAGAGTTTAAAATCTATATTTTCGTTTGATTATCCGAAAAAAAATAGTTTTTTAACACTCTCAAATAAGTGACATTGATACAAATGGGGGACCCTTATCAAATTTTATGAGAATTTCAATGGAAAAAAATATTAATTTTCAAAAAACTAAACTCATTTTAAATAGTATATTTTATAAAGAGAGTTTCTATATTTTCGTTTGAATATGCAGAAAAAAATTAGTTTTTTAACGCTCTCTAAAAAGTGACATTGATACAGAGGGTGGACTCTTATCAACATTAATGAGAATTTCAAGGGGGAAAATATTAGGGAGGGTTATGTGGGTTCACATTCAGCAAGATACCAAGCATTTTGGGTGTAAAGTCCCGAAATAAAAAATTCTCATTTGGGTTCACGGGTTAAATTTTGAAAAAAATGAAAAACATTTGTTTCCAAACTAAAAAAAAATACAAATATATATAATTCTTCTCTTAAAAGTTGATAATGGTCCTCTCTTTGTATCAATGTCACTTTTAAGAGAGGGTTAAAGAACTAATTTTTTTCCGGATATTCTAACGAAAATATAGATTTAAAACTCTCTATGAAATATACTATTCAAAATGAGTTTAGTTTTTTGAAAATTAATATTTTGTTGCCCTTGAAATTCTCATAAAAATTGATAAGGGTGCCCCCTTTGTATCAATATCACTTTCTAGAGAGGGTTAAAAAAACTAATTAATATAGATTTTAAACTCTCTATAAAATATACTCTTGCCGGCTGGTCTCTTTCTAGCCTCCTCTAATCCCCACCCATCCCACTGACCCCTATCCTTCCCCCTAGACCCACCTCAGATCATCATTCACTCCGCCAACCCTATACATGTACTCTTGACTCTCTCCTCTTTCCCTAACTCTCATCACCCTCAGAACCCCGCGAATCCGGGTTGAGGATTAAAATTTGTAGACCTCTACCCATTAAAAAGTACATTTATCTATAGAAAAAAAGGGATATGGCGTGGGTCCAGGGGGATTAGGTGGGGAGAGGGTCGGTATGGTAGATGGGGCGTAGGTCCAGTGGACGCGGCCCTTTGGGTAGAAAAAGTACCGCTGAAGGTGGTTCTCAGTGGGTAAGGTTAGTAAGATGCCCGCCGAAGGCGGGCTTCGCAGCTGGTATATATATAATTTAACAATCTGAGTTTCAATTAAATTAATACAATTATAACGTACATCGATAATATATACTGTATATGGCTGATTCTAAAAAATTCAAAAAATGACTTCAAAAATTTGATGGTAATTTTTTAAAATTATTATTGAATTTATTTTATAAATTGGATAGTACATGGGCTAATTATCTAAAAGGTTATAGTAGTTTCCAACTTTTTTGAGTTTAAAGGGGGGTGAAGGGTCCATATATTTATGGGTTCTGAATAGTTCCAAGAAATATATCTGATACCCGGAAAAGAATTATGATAAATGGTGAGAGACAACATGGAACATAAACTTGTTCTTGTACAGGTTTACTGGACCGTCACTTACAACACCAACAATTTGCATGAGGGAGTGAGGTAATGAGAAAACGAAACATTATTGGACAAAAGTAGAAAAAATAACCTTATAATTTCCCATGTGAATGTGCGATACTTTATTAATTCTAGGATCACATACCATACAAATACATGATAAATGATACATAAATTTTACAACACAGTGAGAGAATGATGGCCCAAAATGTAAACTTGGAAAACATTTTTATTTTTAATAGTTTTAACACTAAATCCTATCACTCATAGCCGAGTCTGGTATATTTTTAGAATATCAATATTGTAACGAAATTTTCTCTGGAGAGAGACGGACTGGTAGAAATTTTAATTGAATGTAATGGAAGGCAGCCCAGAGGTAGTGAGGAAAGAAAAAAATAACACATATCAAATAAGGTGTAATTTATTGGAATCCTTCCTCCTTTCCTTTCAAACCGACGTTTCGGAGGATTTTTCCCTCCTTCTTCAGGGCTTCAAAGGGTCAATGAATGAAACAAATAAAATGTTTCCTTCTTCTCTCCACAGTAGTGTTCAAAAACTTTCTTCATTTTTAACAAAGGCATAGAAAAACATTTTTTTTCCTCCTTTTCTTAATTAGATAGCTAAATGGCTTTTAGCTAAAATCCTCCGAAATGTCGGTTTGAAAGAAAAGGAGGAAGGATTCCAATAAATTACACCTTATTTGATATGTGTTGATTTTTTCTTTCCTCACTACCTCTGGGCTGCCTTCCATTACATTCAATCAATATTGTAAACTTCTAAAAACAATAAGGCAGCGTTCACTATATAATTTGAAATTATGTTTTAATCGTGCTTTTACACAACGGCGAGGGAATGATTTTAACGAATTTAAAACTATATTTTTTGACTTTTCCGTTGGTCGTGTTTAAAATATATACACATTTATGTACAGCCAGTACTATTATATATGAATAAATAAAAAATAAAAAAATACCAGACAGTTATAAGAAGATTTTCGAATTAGATCTTTGAATCTATGTGAATTTGTCGTTTGGGACATAGTGACGGAATGATTTTTGGGGTATTTATTTGAACATATATTTTTTATTTATGATAAAACAGATAATCTGTTTTATAATTTGGTACGTCTAGGGATGTAGTTTCATAAAAAATTCTTTAATTAGTAGAGATTGTGGTGTTGTTGCAAGGTGAAACATATTTAATAAAGATAAGAGTAAATAAATATTATATTTAATATTGATTTACTATGAGTTAAGGATTCTTGGTCACTTATTCACATTAAAAAACTTTTAATGTGAAATAAGTGACCAAGAATCCTTAACTCATAGTAAATCAATATTAAATATAATATTTATTTACTCTTATCTTTAAAAATTCTTTGTTTCCATAACTTAGAATCCCTTTTCACCGGAATAAGCAAGGACATCAATTTCGTTTTTTTTTTGAGAATCAGCCATATACGTACATGTAGGTGTAGGTAGTTAAGTCATATTTCATAAATATATTTTACAACTATTTTCAACCCATTTGATATTAAATACACCTCTCATATACTCTTAAAGAATAAATAACTAACCCAAAATTGTCTAATTTCCATTTACACAATATAACCAAAATCATTAGTGGTTGAGTGTTTTCTTAAATTTTAATTTAATTCCCCTTTGACACGAGATATAAGCCTCGTTAAAATTTCTCTGGACTCATTTTGCCGGTAGCAAAAAAGGGGAGCGTTTTCAAAGCTTCTCGATAGTTATTTCCCATGTTTACTGTGTATGTGGGCAGGTGTTGACCAGGTCGCCTAGGCGACAGCGCCCACGCTTGCACAAGCTGGGCTACGATTAGGAATTTTACGAAATATCGACCTAGATTATTAGATATTATTTACCTCATCAATACTAAAATAAATACACTCCTACATGTCAATTTAATATACTTAATGTTTTTCCTAAAACTATTTATTAATGGTACTTTTCAAAAGCATTCAATTATTTAGGGATAGAGTATCCATTAGGAACCTCTATATTAATTAAGAAGAAAAATGGGGAATTGTAGAGCTATCGTTATATAATTGAAAAATTAATAAATATGTATGTCCAAAAACATTTAATATCATTTATGAATACAAATCCATTTTCTTATTACGAATTTATATTTTATTCATTCAGTCAATCTATATACATACGCGATATATGCAATTTAAATTTAATTTTCCCAAAATGTCAAAATATGACAAATTCATGAATTATTTATGGTCATTCATAAAAAATAAAAAAGTAAAAATATATAATTGATCTTTAGAACCAATTTACTTGAATTTACTTTTGAGAGGAGATTTAAGGAGGATTTAAGAGGAAATATAAGTATTCAATTCAAGAATAACTTCTATTTGAATTCTATGAAGTCTTTGTTTTGGGTTGATTTATTTTTTACTTTACCATACAGGGTATGGTTAAGTATTGTAATCGTGCATGAAAAAAGTGTTTTTTCCTTCTTTTTATTCGAAATATCTCAAAAACGGCTGAAACTATTTTGATCAAAAAAATTGGGCAAAACCATGGGATTTCGGTCTACAAAAAATCCCTAGTAAGTGAGCATCGAAAAAATTATATTTTTGGAGATATTAATTGTTTCGTCAAAATGTCTGTTAGTTAGTCTGTTAGTCTGTAGGTTACCAAATTTTTTTGGACGAGCTAGCTCAAAAACTAGTGTGAATATCGAAACCAAATTTCACACGTAGTTTTGGTCCATTGAGATTAAGAGCTGATTAGATTTTGATCCATATCGACCCAAAATTAAAGGGCATGGAGGAGGGTTAAAAATTAAAAATCTAGACCATTTGAGCAAACTCACTGTGCCACAAGAAGTCTAAAAATGCAAAAACTAACCCCCGCCCCTACATGATTATAATTAATTTTATTAAATACTAGCCACAAGGCCCACCTTCGGCGGCCCACTGTGCCACCAGAAGTCTAAAAATCCAAAAAAAAAAACCCGCCCCTACATGAAAATTACATTAGACATCATTAGACGTGGATCATTCAAAAACAAAAAACAAAAAAGAAAACAGAAATTAAAAGTACATACATGATAAACGATAATGTAAAAGGGCCAATAAGAAGAAAAATAATAACAATAATATACAGAACATCAAGGTTGACATTATGTACACTTTTTGTCAAAACAAAAATACATGATTAGAAGAATAATGTTGCTGTTTTACAAAAAGTTACAAAATGATTTATCTACAAGAAAATTGCTTTTGATAGAATTAAATAAGAATTTTTTGCAACGAAATTTTCTCTGGAGAGAGACGGACTGGTAGAAATTTTAATTGAATGTAATGGAAGGCAGCCCAGAGGTAGTGAGGAAAGAAAAAATTAACACATATAAAATAAGGTGTAATTTATTGGAATCCTTCCTTCTTTCCTTTCAAACCGACGTTTCGGAGGATTTTTCCCTCCTTCTTCAGGGTCTATAAACCAATATTGCAAAATTATAAAAATGGGGTTGGTCATCATTCATTTCAACAATAAAATAATACATTTATAAATACAATGTAAACAGCCAGATTATCAATAGAAAAAAAATATAATTTACTCACTTCAAATGGTCAATGAATGAAACAAATAATCTGTGCATTTGTATATTGTATTGTATATGTTAAAAAAATATTGAATATTTGTATATATATGTAAAGATTGTAATAGGTAAATTGATCAATGAACGAATGAAGTTTAGATGTATGATGTATATTTGTATGAATTGTGAATGTATGGTGTATATTTGTGTATAAAAAAAAAAAAAAAAATTGAATAAGTGAATTGATCAATGAACGAATGAGGTGTGAATTGTGGAATTGTTGCTATTTGTACATTTTGTATATTGGGTTATATGAACCAACCATATTATTTGAGAATATGTTAATAATTAATCCCAGTACGCACTCTTGTGCGCATCTTGGAAGGGGTATGGTCTATATATGTTAGATTCAAAAGCCATTTAGCTATCTAATTAAGAAAAGGAGGAAAAAAATGTTTTTCTATGCCTTTGTTAAAAATGAAGAAAGTTTTTGAACACTACTGTGGAGAGAAGAAGGAAACATTTTATTTGTTTCATTCATTGACCCTTTGAAGTGAGTAAATTATATATTTTTTTCTATTGATAATCTGGCTGTTTACATTGTATTTATAATTGTATTATTTTATTGTTGAAATGAATGATGACCAACCCCATTTTTATAATTTTGTAATATTGGTTTATAGACCCTGAAGAAGGAGGGAAAAATCCTCCGAAATGTCGGTTTGAAAGGAAAGGAGGAAGGATTCCAATAAATTACACCTTATTTTATATGTGTTAATTTTTTCTTTCCTCACTACCTCTGGGCTGCCTTCCATTACATTCAAATAAATAAGAATTATTTGTAGAAGTTTGAAAGTTGCGAAAAATTCGACCAGGATTAAACAGAAAAGAGTAATGCGTTATTTTGAATTTTTTATTGAAGATTTCAATATGTTTTTGCTTGCAAAATATACATATGCAAGTTATTTTCAAACAAACAATTTTCCTTCGGGCCCAAATTAAATATAATTCAAACAACCGTATTCGCCAACTATTTATTCCATGTCTTCAAGAAATTAAAGCTCTCTTCCTATTTTCACCTTTTCCATTTCTTACAATTTTCAATCCTTCAAGACATGTCTCCACTAATTTTGATTCCAAAGCAAAGCCTGGAATCGCCTAGTCTCTTTTCTACGACGTGAGAGTCACTTCTGATTTATAGTTGTTTTTTGTTCTTGATGTAACACCTTCCTACATCCTTTCATTAAACATAAAATGGATACACAAAGAGAAACAAAGAGGTTGTCCTCTGCTTGATTTAAATAAACATACACACATATATATCAAAATTATATATGAATCAACAACTCTGCTACTCTCAGCAAAACAAAAACTTTTTAATAAAATGGATATTACTGTCTTTATGAGATTAATTAATTCCCTAGACTTTTTCGAAGTTTAGCTTCAAAAACAGACTTACGAATTAATCAATCTCGCTCAATATTATATTATATTATATTGGCTGATTGAAATGTTAAATTAATCAATTTCATGAATAATTATCTTAGAAAGATAGAAATTACATTCACCCTCCCTAGAAAATTTGACCTCTTTTAGGTAGGTTCAATCGGAGTCAACGACATTGAAAGATGAAAGTTAAATATTATACCATATACATGTTTATGCTTTATTTGTTAGAGACTATAGTTTCGAAGGTTTGTTCTTCATCATCAGTCTTTCAAATTAGAAAAATTCTATTGTTTCTCAAATACCCGAATGAATGTAAATAAATTTAATAGTCATTTGATCACTCTATCTACAAACAAATGTAGCTTGATTAGTTTTTGAATGGGAGGTGATCTTCTAAGGCAGCGGTCGCCAACTCGTCGCTCGCGAGCTACTGGTAGCTCGCGAAAATTTTTGGTAAATATTTGAAAAACAAAAGTTGAAAGTAAAAATTAAAAATTTATTTAATAAGGATTGTTTATTCATTCTAAAATACTTAAATAAAAATAAATATATTAAAACTAGTTTTTTTATTTTAATTTTTCTAGTTTTTGTTGTTTTATAAAGGAATTTTAAAAATTATTTAATTATTAAATATAAATTTTTTCAAATATTAAATCAAAAGAACCCAAAGTCAACCACGACATCTCAGGAAAGCGAATGTCTAGTTTCTCATTAAACCTTTCAGACCTCTCAAATTATTAAATTTAAAATTCACATTTTAAATATTAAACAATTTTTATAGACTTAAAAATTATTGTATTTTTTTGTGTACCAGTGGCGTGAGCTCATGGATGCTGAGGATGCGGCTGCGCATCCCTAAAATTTAAAACATTTAGAATATTTTCATAAATATATTAGGTCGACTTCAAAATTTCAGGATGATTGTTCTGAAAAATATATTGGTTCTCGAAATGAAATAAAATTGTTGGATACTTTCAAGGGGAAATTAAAATGAATGATTTTTCCGACGAAGGTTCCGATAGAAGGTTTGAAGCCCCTGCCTGGTATATCTTCCAGTTAAAGCATGTCAAAGACAAATCCAGACGAGTTTTGGTCGAATAAAAATTGTTCTCGCTGAGGAACTATTAAAATAATAATAATACAAAAAAGGAATAAATAAAAATGATTGGGGAATCTTTGGACTAATCCATTTCTAAAAACTCTCAATATATAAGATCGGAAATAACTAAGAGTGCTAAAGACAAGCCATAGCTTTAGAATTAGGAAAAACTTAAGATTTTCTTATAGAACTGGCTGATCCATTGTGGAAGATGGTCGATTTCTATCTCAGGGACTGTGGAGTTTAAGTCATAAGATTTTGGCATAGGTATTTCAAAGTTCTGATGCTAGACTTGCGAGTCGAGATCCGCTATCGGTCCTAGAATTGCAACGGCAATACATATTATCGGAATTGGCTAATCAAACGAGTCAATTTCCAAAAGTCAGTCGGACTTGGTAGAGACAGAGAGACATCTCCCTTTCTAATAATGGGGTTAAGCTTTAATTTGAATGATTAAATGAATTTTATTTAAAATTAGTTCATGTTTACTAAACAATATGTAAAATAGATAGATTTCAAATATTTGTTTAATAAAATAAATAAATAAAAAAATAGAAAACAAAATTGTATTTTTTGTTGGAATTTAATGTTGTTGAGGGCAATAATGCGTGACTGCATTGGACAGTTTGTCCCTTAAGGCCTCGGGAATCGATCCACCCTCGCAATAGCAAATAAATTTCCTAGTACTTGCCTATGTGTATGTGTGCATCCGCTATTTTTTCTATCTATCTCACACAAGAGTAGAAAAAAGCCAAACTCTTGGACTCTCATATATTATTGAGTGAATTATTTGGTCACGGTTGAGTAAAGGCAAGCTATAGACAGAAAACATAGCAAACTACTCAGAAAATTAAGTTGAAAACAAAGGGTGTCTCCCTTTTTCTTTTTAGCGATAATCAAGATTAACAAAAATGTGATCAACCAGTTAATCAGAAAATTAGTTCAAATAAATTATTATTTTTTTATAGGGATAAGTTAAATATTTGCGAAAAAATTGAACGATAAAATTAAAGTATAGAACGGAATGATATGAAATTCATTTTACTTTCAAGGATCAGATATTTAAATTAATAGAATTCTTTATTTTTTTCTTCTTAAGCTGTTGTTAATAAGACTGATGATTTGGGAGATTTTCTGGAACTAAATCATCCACTGTAAAAATTTTAAAAATAACGCCATTTTAATATTAATTTTTACAATTAAATTTCCTTTTAATTATCCGGATATTTATGTAACATTATTGAGCCGATGGATAAAGTTAAATTTTTTCTTATTTTTCAGATTTTCGATATTTAGGCGCCCCTTCTTTCCCTCATGAAGAACTCCCTAAAAAGGTCAGTCCAAGGCCTTTAAGTATCTTTTAATTTAATATAATCTTCTTTGATTGTTATTTTAAAAAGATATTAACTTTTTCATTATTTAAATTCAAATTTAATCTCTAATGTCCCCTCTACACTATGGGCCAACTTGGGCCACTGATAATGGCCTCCACACACTGGTCCAATAAATGGGCCAACGCCATCAGCAACACCATTTCCAACGACAACCACTATCGGCCAATACAAGCCAACCCCCTCTACACATTGATGATGGCTTGAATTGGCCCACGTTGGCCCATGGTGTAGATGGACCATAAAAGAGAAAAGATTCTAAATTCTAAATAAATAATTATTATTAACAGATAACAGACAAAGAAATATAATTTTAATTCTATAGAATTAATAAATAAGTTTATTTCTATATAAAAGTCAATTCGCAAAATCTTTATTATGGTATACAAACGATATAAATGCCTAGATTGATATATTGACAAATTTACTTAATTGATATTTTTTCAGTTTACCGATTAAATAAATATTATAAATTGAATATTTTGAGTACTTAAACTTTCTTATAAATAAAAGTACATACCTATATGAAATCAAGAATGATTAATTGTAAAGTTTTTATTTTGCCGAGAGTAGCAAAGTTGTTGATTCATAAAAGAGAAACAAAGAGGTTGTCCTCTGCTTGATGCAAATAAACATACACACATATATATCAAAAAGATATATCTGTATATATAAATATATATATTATTTATTTGTTTGAGACTAAAGTTTCGAAGGTTTGGCCTTCATCATCAGTCTTTTTAAATTATAAATATTATTTTTCATGGGATCAGTATCGCGTTGGATAATTGAACATTTTTGATCTTAACTTAGCAGAGAGCCAGTTAAAATTAAAAAAAAAAAACAATTTTCAGGACACATTCCTTTTAAAAAGTGATACATGTTTTTAAAAGGAATGTGTCCTGAAAATTGTTTTTTTAATTTTAACCGACTCTCGGCTAAGTAAAGATCAAATTTTTTCAATATCTATGCGATACTGACCCCATGAAAAATAATATTTATAATTAAAAAAAGACTGATGATGAAGGCCAAGCCTTAGAAACTATAGTCTCAAACAAATAAATAATATATATACAGATATATATTTTTGATATATATGTGTGAATGTTTATTTGCATCAAGCAGAGGACAACCTCTTTGTTTCTCTTTATAAAGAATGATTAAACTAACTTTATTGCAGATTTATAGGATAAATGGCTTTTTATCTGGAAGAATTTTAATAAATATATACACAAATTTGCTAAGATTCTATAATATGAGCTATACTTTAAGTGTTAATGTAATGTCCCATCTAGAAAGAAGTGAATGTCTTGTCGGTATTTATATAACAAGATTCTTCTTAGGGAGAAAGATTTGGGGTCGATTAGTTTGGATGAAGAAGTCCAGTACAAATCCCAAGATGACAAAACAAAATCCCTTAGGGAGTTTTCTGATTTATATTCATGGTCTCCCAGGGAAAATTTATATTCACCCTTCAGATACACCCTCTATTCTTTTCTTCGATCCAATCAGAATATTCACTTCATCAAAAAATATTTTTCTTCTAATAATAGTAGATTTCTTTAACATTTCTCCAGGAATATTTTAGAAAAATCAATAATAAATTCAAAATCATTTCACTGCCGAATTTAAATAAAACAATGTGTCCCATTTCAAAATATTTTAAAAGAAAATAAATATCTATAATAGTGACCAAATACAGATCGAGAAGGATTTACTTACTCCCAACTGCTTTATTAAAAAGAGATTTTCAATTACTTTGGTCGTCAGAGTAATTTTTAGATGTCAATCCCACCAAAAATGTACTCTCACAACTCCCTTTAACACTATTATGACACTATTATGACAATATTGCGGAGCGATTTGGCGTCGGGGCGGGCTCGGTCAGGGTCGAGGCCATCACACTCTCGTGGAAGGGAGTGTGGTGGCATAAAGCGGTGGGGCCCCTCATCGCCCTGGGTATATCGCAAAAAACAATAAAACAATTTGACATATAGGGCGATGAGGGGATCTCTCCTTAATTTTTACACTTTCAGCAGAAGAACATATAGAGCGGGTGGCGTATGATTATTAATTGTAAATACAAAAAAAAAAAGAAATGTGAAATGTGAGTCAGGATTAATCCTGGCTCTCTCATCCACCCGCTCTGAATCAGAATTTATTTGTTCTGAAGCTGAAGGTGTAATGAACTTTATATTGTAAGCTGAAGGTGTAACTTTATCTTTGTAAGAGGCGGCCCGCTCCTCGGAGGCCCAATAAACAAAATTAATATACTCGAACTTTGCCCTTACACTTTGGACCCAGAAATATAAAAATATGGGTCTTAATATAATCCACACGGACTACTTATACTGTACTTTTCGCGTTTGATCAGATCATAACAGCAGAGGATAAGGAAGTTGTGGAATATAGTATATGGTATATGGTAGGAAAGTTATCGAGGACTATTTCAAATGAGCTCTAGAAATAAATATCGAAAAAAAAGTATATTGTGATAGGGTGAACAAGAACAGATATTATTACAGATAGGACTATTAGAGCTAAGAACTAGTAAAATTATTGTCCGAGATGAAGTGGATATTAGAAAAAAAGTGAGTATTGGAAAAAAGATTACAAGCCAACTTCATCCTCTTCTATGATAAACATAAGTGCGAAACGTCGTATATTTAAGTCGGTAGAGCCTTAAACAACATATGGTGTTGAAGGGGTCGAAAAGGAAAAAAAATGAAACAAAAAGTAAACGCAATCGAAATGAGTTATTAATGGAGATGCAGCGAGGTTACGCTTCTTGACTCCATTAGGAATGAAGTCATTTGGCAAAGAATGAAGGTAGATGATGCCCTAACATCCATTAGAGTCAAACAATTAAAATGGTACTGCCATATGAGGCGTATGGAAATAAATGAAAGGCAGTCAAGAGGAACTAGAAAGAGAGAAAGAGAAAGACCACGAGAGCTCATGGTGCGAAAAAAAAGAGGAATGTAAAAAAGGAAATTTAGACGAAGTTGATTCCCTGGACAGAGACGATGACACTTAGTTTGCGGGATACTCTCATCCTAGCTGTAAAACACCCGCTATAATAATAGTAATTTTCAATTTTCTTTTTAAATGTTTTGGTCTCAATTTCTGAACCCATTTTCATGCGTTATCTATAAATTAAATTAAATGTTTGTCACTTAAATTATAAAGACGTGGAAATACTTACAGTTTCCAGTTACAGTTTCAAAACGTAGGTACATAACTATAAAATTTTAATTAAATTTTAATTTTTCATAATTAGGGTTACACTGAAATAACCTAAATTGAGAATTTACAAGGCTCTGGATTGAACCCGGTTTGAGAGCTATATAAGTTGATGAGATGAAATGGAGAAAAAGACATGGACAACGGACAGTAGAAAATAAAGTGAAGAAAATTTTGAAAAATTTAAGAAACTTTTTAAAATTTTCTTTACTTTATTTTAAAATGTTTCACCAAGAACCCACCCCATTCTACCTTAACAAAAAAAGTACACCAGGAAGATATCTCTGACATTGAAGAACCAATATTGTGGAAGAATCAATGATGAGATGATCTTCGTTTTACTTAAAAATAATAATAATAATAATTTTATTATTGGGGTAGTGCTTATTAGCCTCATTAGCCCTCTTCGAATTTTACAATCACATTTTTGTTTTTTTGTTTTTTTTAAATATGTTATACATTACAGCAAATGAGAATTCTTAAACTTAACTATTTTTTACAACAAAATAGAAATAAAAATATATTTCCCAGATATGAGCATATGGTACAATGAGTAATAAATTTCAGTGACTGCATTTCTTATATTTACTGGGAGTTTGTTTCATTCTCTTATGAAACGAACCCTGAAGGATCTGTCGTATCGAGTCGTTCTATGCTTGGGCACCCCCAGGTCCGTTAATCTTATCCCGGATCAGAGAAACTTGAAGATTACCCTAAAGTATTTGGGTCCTTCCCCTTTTAATATTTCCCATCCAAGCAAAAATCATGTGTATATAGGTATATCATAACTAGAAACCTGTTTTTAAAAATTAAAAAAATTATAAATATATTGTATATATATATATATATATTTAACTCACTATTAGCTTGTTCTAGTTTCTCAAAAAATAACTATTAAATAAATTGAATTTTGAACAAAATAATATTGGTGAAAATAAATGTTTTTTCATTCTTTATTAATTTAAACCAAAAACAATTGAGTTGTTTTTAGTTAAAATCAAATCGAAGAAAAGCAAAATGAACAAGATTATACTTACGACCTAGAAAATCTAACTCATAGTAAATTAATATCTCATAAAATATTTATTTACTTTTATCTTTATTAAAGATGTTTCATCTTGCACCAACACCACAATCTCTATTAATTAAAATCATACTATTTATTCTCAAGGTTTCCTCCCGAAAAATTTGAATACATAGACACAAACTTAAATACGCACCCACAATTTCCTGATAATCTTTTAAATAAAAAATTTAGAGATCTTTGAATTTAATCTTGATTTAACTTTCCTTAAGTCCACTCAGAAATTATTTAATTTTATATATTCAGAACTTTGAGTGTTAAATTTCTCTATGATATGATTACCCCCGCCTATATCATGGAGAAATTTACCACTCAAAGTTTTGAATAAATAAAATTAAATAATTTCTGAGTGGACTTGAGGAATCGAATTTTTCACTTAGATTCTAATAAAGAATGATGATAAATTCAATAGAGTAAACTTAAATTAATTACAGTGAAAACAAAGATTTAAGTATCTTTTTGGGTGTCTTTTTTTGAAAAAGATGGAATTATTTCAAAAATCAACCCAGTATATAATATTATTAAATGAATTTAGCTTTAAAGGACATATACATATTAGAGAGATAGTTTTACATTGCATATCAGAACTCCTTAGGCACCCAAGCGCTAACTAAGCTTGCCGGGCCAGTAGCCATGGTCTTAAGGGTTTGGCCCGGCAAGCTTAGTTAGCACTTGGGTTCGATTCCTAAGGGGACGAAACTCTCTGATATGCAATGTAAAAATATTTCTCTAATATTTATGATGTCCTTTAAAGTTAAATTCATTTAATTAAATTAATTATTATAAACTGTGATTGACAATTTTCCCCTTAAGTTTTCCTTATTTATGTTATTTTTGAAAACTATTTTTACCTTATTTAATAATATTTTTAATAAAAAAATAAATATTTGTTTATTCGTTATTAATAAGAGTAAGTAAATTAATAAAAAAATTTGAAATGTGACTTTTGATTAAAATAAATAAAAAAGTTATTTTCAAAATATAGATTTACTTCTGTTTAAGTTTCTTAAGTGAACTTCAAAAGAATAGTAAAAGCCATGTTAGAAAAAAGTGTTTACTAATCTAATTATAGTTTTGATCAAAAGTTTCATCGTTGGTGATTTTCGAGTGCAATTTCTCATGCATCGGTCCTAGGGGTGGGGCTGAATCATTTAAGATGTCCTCAAGAAAGTTTATTTGACAGAATCCGAGGTCAGGTTGGAAGAGTGCCAGGACCTCCCAAGGATCGAACACCCCGCGGAATCATTCCTTTAACGCTAATGTAACCTTCAAGCGAGGAAAATCTTAAAGGAGACGAGTTATTGGAAAGCTAAAAGATTTTCCATTTCAATCAGCAAAATTCAATCTTTGATTGAAATGCACTTAAACCAATATCTTCTTAAATTAAAAGAAACCAATAAGTCAGGGGTGTCCAGCCTTTTGGTTTACACGGGCCACATTTGAAGAAAAAATAGATGTTTCGGGCCGCGGATAAAATATTATAATTCTATTATTATTTGTTATTCAACAAAGATAGCTAATAATGTAGAAATAAGAACTTTATTATTTTTTAGCTCATATAGTGAGCTTCTAATTTTACTTTTCGTAAATTATATTTTTGAAAATAGCTTCTCGTATATGTAAATACATACCTACATCCTACATACCTACAAAAAGTGATATTATGTATTAATAGGTATTTGCTTATATTTTCCTGGCTAGATAATTAATATAAAATTTTAATAAAGAGACAATATTCAATTTTTCTTTCAGATCCGGCATTCTAATTGTTGTTCTAGAAGATTCAATCAGAAAGTTTGCAAGAAGAAAATTTATTTCTGGTGAAAATGGAGTCTAAAATAGACCAAAATGATGATTATTTTTTCGTAAATATTGAAATATAGTTCCAAATTCCAAATTTAAAATTAACACTTTTATTTTTCAAAAACTTCACAGTAGATTTTCAGATTTCTTATTTTAGAGAAAAAAAATTATCAGGCCAAATTGTTGTGTGTTTTCCAGAATCTACATTTAAATCTCAATGTTTTAAGGAATTTTATGACTTTATATTGGGCCACAGGTTGGACAGCCCTGGTTTAAATCGAATGGGATTAAAGAAGGATATGAGGAATAATAATTTATTTTTTAAAAAAGGTCACGGATATAATAATCCCCGACTATACATTATTTAATGACATGTAAGAACGTGCAAAGATCTAAAAGACAAGACCTGACAAGTTTTATAGTCCAGGAGAAAAATTATCAATTAATTGTGATTGTTCTAGAAAATCCCAATTCCTTGTCTCCTTGTACTAGAATGATAACTATAGATTTGGTTAGTGTCGTAGCATATAAATTACTGAAAATAAATATTTTAGAAAATGAAAATATGAGAAGAAGAAGAATTTTTAAATATTCGAAACTTAATTATTTTTTTATCTTATATAGTTGAGCTTATAATTTTGCTTTTAGTGAATTTTATTCTTGAAAAAAGCTTCACGTATTGTACAAATGTACATTCATATTTCGAAAAAGGGAATAAATACTTCCCTTCAATAAGTAATTCTAGTAGGAAGACGAGCCAATTTTGAGATTCTTTATTTCCTCTTTAATATCGACTAAATAGAAAACATAAGTTTAAATTAAAAGAGCCCTTTCTGGATTTATTCAACCAAATTTCACTCATGGGCCGGAAAATTAAAATGTTGTGAGGGGGATTGTTAATTATATATTATTATTAACTAGTGGATGTGTTTAATGGCGATACTTATACTCTCAAGTTGTAGCCTGCTTACAGTGCTGAACTAAGGAACTGAGTAGAGGTAATAATATCCTTTCATTTTAAGGACCTATTTACAGTTACAAGCTACAAATTGTCGTCTTAGATACAAGTTACTTTATATTTTTTTATGTATCTTGAATGAGCAAACTTTTTGGATATCTATAGGAATTATTTTTTCCATTAATAAAAATTTTAAAAATAATTTTAGCTTGGGAGGGGAAGATTTTTCGTATTTCAATCATGATAACGCGTCTGCTTATGAATTGAGATACTGCCTACATCTACCCTGCTAAAGTCCCATAGTGTTAAAACGTCCCAAATTATTTTGTACCTAAACCAAAAAAGTGATTAAAAAAAAATCAATTCTACTATGAAAAAAGTATTGTTTTTTAAAAATAATTATACTACCAATAATTAAATCTATTACTGATTTTTGCTTCATTTTGTCCTGTATTTACTCCCCACCCCCCACATTTATAGTTAAAATTCTTTCTCAAAGAGGAAATTGTGCATTAGTTCTTTTCATTTTGATGAACTAGATACAGTACATGTCACGAAAAATGACAAACCCAAATAATCGAAGTACTTGTAACTATATTAGTTACCAGGACTGCCTGTCTACAGTTTTACTAAGGCTAATGTAAATTGTGAGAGTTAGAATAGGCGTAATATAGAGACTGAGTTTTTTTTAGTCTGTTTCTTCTCCGATGTATAAAAGCTTATTTCAAGAGAGGGCAGATACAATTTTAATTATTATTTTAAGATATATGAAATTAATTGTTTCTTAAAAAACTCTGACCAAAAGCAAACACCTAGTAGGTCGGTTACTATTGTTTAACCTTTAACCTATAGTAGAAAAGCACTACTTTCAGGCTGGACTTAAGACAAATTTCTGGGTACTTTCCTGCAAAAGTACATATTACACTTAATGGGATGATAATTTTTTATCAGGTTTTTTATTTCTCAATCAAATTAATTATTTTAAAGCATTCAAAATAATTTTCGTCAACTCCCGCTACTCTCAGTAATCAAGAATTCTCACACATTTCTAAATCAAGTGGTTGCAAAGTTACAGAGGAGAGTTAGCACGTTCATATAGATCCTTATAATTAAACTTATAATAAAAGGGGGTTAAAAGACTTATTCAATTGTAGCCCACTCGATTAGGTAAGCGTTTTTTCAACAGCCCTTCAATTTTTGGTGTGAGGCCTCAATTTTTTTCAGATTTGACAATCGGACTATCATGACATTTTATCTTAATGCTAATTTTCAAGATTTTAGATTCACTAGCTTAGAAACTACACGCTACAGACATGTGACTGAGGTGGTAGATAGACAACGAAGTCTAACCGTTAGGGTTTCTTTTTTCCTTTTTTGGAAAGGAACCTAAAATTAAAGTAATATAGGTAATGAAGTATTCTTGTGGTGCAGCTTTAATATTGTTAGGTTGACCTAAAGATTTTGGTAGCTAATGGTATGAATAGAAAGTTAATTTAAATGATATTTTACATACCACCAGGTCAATAGAGTGTGTTTAAAATGAATGGACTGTTTTAAAGAGAAAACGTTGAATATTTTGTGGTGTTTATGTGTGCGTGCCTTGGAAATGAATGAATTCGCAAGGCGGTTCAATAAAAAGAGCCTGGGTTTCGTGACTTGAAGTCAAAAGGTTCTTGTTGAAACCGGTATAGAACCCGAGTTTGTCCGGATCTGAATCTCAACCCCTGCTGTTTAGCCCTCATGTCAGCCAACCCCTTTGGCCCTTTTCCTTTTCCTCTTCTACAATCTATAACGAACCAGTGTTTTATAATTCAACTGCTATCGATTTCGTTTACATTTTTGCGAAGTTTTAAAAATAAAATAATAAAAAATGTAATTTGCCTGAGTGTTTAAGTTCCATTAAGTAAATAACAATATGAAACTGATGTTTTTATATGAGTTCTAGAAGTATTGCTTTCGTGAAAAAATTGGGGTTGAGAGTTTTACAGATCCCCAATTTACAAAATCCATTGAGTCCAATAAAGTGGGTTTTAAAAAGATTTATAAAAAACAGCTTTAATAATTTTAATAAAAATTTTTGAGTGAATTCAATCACAGGATCTACAAAAAAGTTTCTTAGTACAACATAAAAATGATTTTTATAAATAACTTTTCTCGGATATGATATATAGTTAATATCTCAAGAAAAAAATATTTTTACCCTGTTTATTATAAGAAACATTTTTGCTGACACTGTACTTCCGTGTCGGCTCAATTTTTTAATATCACAATAATTAGAACCTTTTTTTGGAAATTAAAAAAAATAAAATAAATACAAATATTTTGGCATAAAGGTCTTGAAAAAGATAGTACCCAATAAAATAGATATTTATAGTATATAGCAAATTAGTAAAATATAACCAATATCATTAAAAAAATGATAACGATTCATATATTCGTTTCTATAAAGAAAATTTCACTCTTGTATTTTAATATAACTTGATAATTATTAGTAGTTATTTCAAATATGATGTCTCAAATTATTAAATTCAAATGAAAATTTTATTATATCATTAGGTCATGACACATAGATGACGTTACTAGAATTTTTTCCATATGATTTTTATTTAGTTCTAACCTTCAAACGATACGTGTATAAATTTGACAGCAATCTGACTATTGATTCGTGACTTATAGCATTTTGTGTGAAGCAACATTTGTTATTGAAAAAAAAGTGAATTTCGAGTTTTAATAAAGCATTGCTTTTTGATGAAAAAAAAATACAGTGGAAACCAAACAATGGCTTGATAAACATTATCCGAACTCTGCTCCATCGAGACAAATGGTAGAGAAGTCGATTGCTGAATTTAAACGTGGTCGTACCAGCACAAATGATGCAGAGCTCAGTGAACGCCCAAAAGAGGCTGTTATTCCAGAAAACATAAAAGAAAATCCACAAATTGGTTATGAACGATCGCAAATTGAAGGTGCACGAGCTAGCTGACATTGTAAAGATATCAGATGGTAGTGTTTTTACTATTTTACACGAACATTTGGGTATGCGAAAACTCTGTGCAAAGTGGGTGCCTCGTGAGCTCACAGTCGACCAAAAACAACAACGAGTCGATGCTTCAGAGGAGTGTTTGGCGCTGTTAAACAGCAATAAAATGGAATTCTATCTTCGATATGTGACAATGGATGAGACATGGCTTCACTATTACACACCAGAATCCAAAAGAAGTCCAATGATGAAGTAATCGCTGAAACTGAGGCTAGCTATTTTGACGAGAAAGAGAAATCGTACTATAAAAGTGGTATCGAAAAGTCTGAGTTTAAGTTTTTTTATTTCGACAATTTTTTCCCAACATAATGATAAAGTGTCTGAATACAAAAAAATAAATGACTATTAATTAATTAGTGTTTTAAATCACTGAAATATCCCATAGGACTTTCAGGTTATAGGCGACCGCTGCCGTTACAAATGACCGCGCGCCCGCTTTAGGTTAACTGAAATTTTCGTAGCGCTAATTAATCCGAAAGATCCGATCAATTACATGGAAAGCGCCACCCGCGTCGGGTTGGCCAACCACGAATCTTCGGCTTACCTCTTTCCTCTTGAACAAGTCTGAGCTTGTTTACTGGGTTGCTGACCCAAGAGGCGCGCGCAGTCTAGACTGAGTCCATTATTTATCAATACCTAAGTATACAATTTATAAAAAAAATTCATTTTTGAATTTTATTACCATTACCCAACGAAACGAACGTGAAAATATTATTTCCTTAGCAAAGTTTGACATTTTTAGAGATTTTTAATTTACCACAATTCTGCTAATAAGTATGAAATCTTAGAGAAAGTGATGAGGGTAGGCAATTTATTTGATATGTATAATTTTTAGATTAAACAATATCAATCGTTTTTGTGGTTTCTTGCAAATTAACACCTAGGTAGGTAACAAGTTTTGAGTGAAACAATATATTTCTTCATTACTGTCTATTTCTCGGGGGGGCAATGAAATTTGAGGGCACCACTTGTTTGATTTTGAGGACAAATTATATGACAATGTGTCTAAAAGCAAAATAAATGATTATTAACTAATTAATGTTTAAAGATATCGCATGATCTTTTAGGTTACCCAAACGCGCTTGAAACTAAATTAGTCTGATCAAATCCCTAAATAGATATTATTTGTCATATATAAATATTTATACTTGGTATAAATATGTACATGTATATTTTCATCAATCAGCGGACAATCTCATTGATTTGTCTTTATGGATCAACAACTCTGATACTCTCGGCAAAATAATCTCGATATCAAAAATCGAACACAACAAGTAATAGTAATAATTTAAAAAAAAATGAAATTTTACTCATAAATAAGGGTTGAGTAATGTATTTAGAGACTAAATAGTTTCAAAGGCCTTTATGAATTTTTCACAATGGAATATTAGCAATAAAAAGAGAAATCCTTTAGTTTGGATAAATGTTTACGGGGACGCCTGAAGGGTATAATACAACTATTATAGCAGAGCTATTTGGTTGCATAACTCTTAGGCGCAAATGCAAGAATCTCTGTCTTCTATAAATCCTTTTTATGTATGTTAAGACTTGTTAATCATATATTGAGAAAAATGAAAGAGATTCAAATTCTAGTAAATTCTAAATGATTATTTCCTTTCTCTAAAAAAATAGCGTTTCTGTCCAAATGGATAATTCTTGAATAATCGAGGCTGAGGACCAATTTCTAACTGAGCTAATACTTGTCTGGACTTGTTTTTTCATCTTTACAGCTTTTTAGATGTTTTAGATAAAATAACAAAAAAAGAACACTCTATTTGTGGACTTTTTATTAAAGAAATTCTCAATTAGGTATATATGAGAATACATTCGAAATAAATTATTGAATTCATCACTCTTTCATTAGTCGAATAAAATTCATAAATTCAAAAGTTTATAATGGGAATTGAGGATACGTTTTCGTGTGATTTTTTTATTTTTCAATCAACGTTTCATCGACTTTGCCGACTTCTTCAGGGCTTCAAATATACAGCATTACTGTCTAAAGTACATTATTCATTTATCTCCGTTACAATGAGACCATCAGAAACTTCAAACATCAAAAAAATTGGCACATTCACATAAGCAATTTTTTTCTCTTTTCTTTTTACTAACAATTATATTAGATTAACAGTTTTAGAAATAACTTAAATAGAATCAGACAACACAGTTTTAAAACAATACCGAATCGTTTTCCTTATTCATCTTCATATACAATAGAAATATCAAATTTAAAATTAATATTTCTATAAGTGAAGATGAATAAGGAAAACGATTCCGTTCTATTATTTTAAAAATGTGTTGTCTGATTCTATTTAAGTTAAGTCTAAGACTATTTATCTAATATAATTGTTAGTAAAATAGAAAAGAGGAACATTGTTTATTTTAATGTGCGAAATTTTTGATGTTTAAGTTTCTGATGGTCTTCATTGGTAACGGAGATAAATGAAAATAATTTACTTTAGACAAATCTGTAATGTAACTATTTGAAACCCTGAAGAAGTCGGCAAAGTAGACGAAACATTGATTGAAAAATAAAAAAAATTCACTCAAAAAATCTTGTCCTTCATTCCCATTATAAACTTTCGAATTAATACACATTAAGGATCGAAATGATAATAATAAAATTCATAAAGATATATAAAAAAATGGTCTCCAAACAGGGACTTATTATTATTAATAATTATTTGAAATAAAATAATTATAATAATTAAATATAATTTGCAATTTTTATTTTATTTTATTTATTTAAACACGATGTGGATTTGTGGGATCTCGAGTAACTCAAAATATTACTTTTTTTCCGGCATATCGATTTGTTTTACACTGAACATTTGATTTTTCACAGGAACACTTATTGTTTCCCTGACCTCAAATAAAGATAACTTTGCTTGGAATTCAAGCGAAGTGAACTCAATTGGTCGCACTGAATCGGAAAATGTAGTAGTTGATATTTGGACAGAATTACAAGGCAGCCAATCCTTTAGAACGGCAACTGATGTGCCATTTAATTTTTTCTTATCTATTATCTTTCCCAGGATAGTATTTGTATCCACTGGCCCTCTATCTACCTTTGGCACATCAACTAAGACAGTACAATCTATTTCAATTTCTCCAAATTTCATAGAAGACGTTTCTTTCGTCTTTCCGGCAGCTTATTTAAGGATGCTTGCAACATGTTCCCTATTTTTCCCTTCCCTTCACTGAATTAGAAAGTTAAAAACAAGAGCACACATGGCCGTAGTCAGAGGAAGAGATGCAGGAAAATGTCACTATTTAATTTAAGGTATATCTAGTCCTACAAAAAATGACTTAAACCTTTGATTTGATTTTTTTAGCTTATATGAATGAACTATGAATTTATAAAATACTTGCGTTGCTCTGTAATTTTTTTCTTTACTTAAAAGACGATATATTACTATTTTTAATTGTAATTAAGTGGGTATTAATGAGGCAGTCCAAATATTACTTCAATCTTATTTTAATTTTAAATTCTGGCAAAAGGGTGGATTTTTATTTTGCAACCAGAATTAAATACAATTTAATTTATTTTTTGTGTACCTTTTGACACTCCGACCATCATCAAGGCATCACTGATGTCCACAAAGCTTTGAACTTAATTGCAATCAAAAATAATAATAATATACAGGGAGGTTCCTTCGTTGACGCTTTAAAACTGAAGAGGCCTAATCATCGTATTTTTTAAAATATTGAAAATACAGTAAAACCTCGTTTATCCGGACCTCAGGATTATTCGGATCGGATTTGTAGACATTTTTATTTTAATAAATGTTCACATAAATAATCATTTTTAATCTGATAGCAAGAATCTATATATTTAAAATTAAGGTTTTGTCTGTACATTGCTCCAAATCACGCCAAATTTTGGTTGCACACGTTTCAAGCAAAGTTATGAACGAAAACACCCTCAACAAAATTCTGTCTTTCTGTATGTATGTCTGTAATTCTGTCGTTTCAGTGGTTTCCGAAAAGTTGCTCACGATTCACGTAAAAACGGCTGAAGGGATTATTATGAAATTTCATATTTACATCAGATGTCTTCTAACTTACGTTTTTAGCTATATAACGTTTTGATATTTTGACCCCAGAAGGGGGTTTGGGGGGCGCACGAATGAAAATTATCAAATTACTCCTAAACTATTAACCCTACGGCAAATTTTATAATAAACAAAGCTGTAGGGGATGTGATTTCGGACAACTTTTGTTTAAAAAAATTTCCCCAAAAACCCACCTAAAAAGTGGGGGAGGGTGAAAAAATATAAATTATTGCCCTTGGAGCAAACTCAACCAAATTTTGTATACATAATCTCTGGGCCTCTAGAGAGCTAGACTAACCAACCAAAATGTGTGTGTGGGGGGGGGGGGGGCAAAAAATGAAAATTCTTTCTCTTTGGCCAAACTCAACCAAATTTTGTATACATAATCTGTGGGTCACTAGAAGTCTAGAAATGCAAAAACTGGGTGCGGGGGTGGGTGGGGGTGGGGTGAGGAGTGAGTCGGAGTAGGGTGGAATGGAGTCCAGGGGCATAGCGGGGGTGGGGTCCAGGGGGCTAGGCGGGGGTGTGGTGCGGAGGGTTGGAGGGCACGGGGTGGATGGGGTGCGGGATCCGAGGTGTTTTTTTTTTTTTTTGTTTTTATACAAGGATGTGAAATCTTCGAAAGATACCGCGTTGCACCGACGCTGGCATTCACGATTGTGTGTGTGTGTGTGTGTGGGGGGGGGGGGGACGAGTGCGGAGTGGGGGTGCTGGAGTGGGTTTTAGGAGTGGGGTAGTGGGTTAGGGTGCGGAATGGAGTGTTGGGATGGGGGCGGGGGTTGGGCATGGTGCGGTGGGGGTGCGGTGGGTGGGAGTGGGGTGAGGGTGGGGTTCGAGGGCTGGGGGTCCAGGGAGCGCGCCCCCTGGCTAGCAAGAGGGCCGCCGAAGGCGGTCCTTGCAGCTAGTGTAATTATAATTTCACCAAAAAACGGTGCTTAATTCAAACGATACCCGTGCTTAAATCAAAAGACAATGGAGCAATTCTTTGAAATGAAATGATGTGAAAAGTATTTTATTTTTTTAAACAATTCTATGTAATTTTGATATAAACATGTTTTTTATTGTAATAAATTCAAATTCGCTTATTTGAGGATTTGTTTTGTTTTTATTACCCATATATCCGGATTATCCGGATTTTCGATTCTCTGCTTTACATTTGGTCCCAGTTAGTCCGGATAAACGAGGTTCTACTGTATGTACTAATATTTTTTTTTCATACATAATTTGTGTTTTCATTATCCTTTAGGCTGCATTCAGTTCGACCTGTCAGGGTTTCATCTTTGGGTAACTTTAATTTGATAGATTTTTTCTTAATTAATGTATTATAATTAATCACCGGTGGGTCTGTCAATAAACATTTATAATTACATTAAAGTAATTATCGATAGTATTCTTTTGTGTATTAGTTTGCTCGTTGCTTTTGACACTAGGACGACTTGGATTAGGAGGCAAAGGTGAAGTTGAAATATTTATATGCGAATTTGATAAATTGAAATTTGAACTTTGCTTAAATATTAAAAGTAATTAAAAACTTAAAAGTCGATTCAGCCACCGTTAAACATTGTAATTAAAAAGTGCACTTCTGTACTTGCTTCTATTCTTTCAAAAATTTACAAGCTCTCATACACTTCTGGTACATTTCCGGAGAGCTGGAAAATATCAAGAATTCAACCACAAAAAGGGGATTCTTCAATTATAATTTATTTAAATATTGTCCAAACACTATCCCTTCTGTTCGTTCTAAAATTATGGAAAAGATAATTAATGAGGAAGTTCTTCGTCATTTAGAATCTAATAAATTAATCTACGATAGACAATGTCACGGTCCACCGGAGATATTCTAGCATTTATAACTCAAATATGGAATAAAGCACCAGAGACTGGTAAAAGACTTTCGTGATAGGCTTAAACATTTCAAAAGACTTTGAGTAGGTCTGCCACAAAAATCTTCTTGCTAAATTACTAGCCCTGGGACTCTCCTCGAGCTTCTGTCACTGGTTTGAAAGTCAAAAAGACCTTTTTAAAAGAGTTAGGTGTAGTTTCAAGGTGAAACATTTTCAATAATAAAAAAAAGTATGTAGAATTTCAAGGTAGGTTTCACAAAAATTAAAACAAATGTTTTGAGTTTTTATCTCGATATTTATATATATTTAGGGTTTTTAGACCATCATCAGGAGTTAACATAGAAAACATCCCGAGATTTTCAAAATCTATATAGGGACAATATAGTTATTATATAGTTTGAAACATTGTGCTACTAAGGATTGTTGTGTTTGCTATGTTAAATTCTGATGATGGGCTCAAAATCTGAAATATAAAAACTCAAAACATATATTTGTTTTATTTTTTGTGAAACCTACCTTGAAATTCTACTTACTTTTTTTATTAGTCAAAAAGACCCCCTCCATGTGTATGAAGCTGAAGATAAAGATAAAGCCTCTGAAACTATTTTCTCAAATAAAAATAATCTATTTATTTTTATTTATTTAGTTAATTTATTTATTTCAAAATAAATTCCTGAGTCTATTTTGAACAAATATTACTATTTTAGATAATACGAGCTATCTTAAAGAAAATTGTTCCTATTGTCCAGAAAATAAAACATTCTAGTGTTTCATTCACATCTCTCGACTTTCTCTTACCACCGACTGATATCAAACAAAATTAAAATTGGAGGAAAAAGTGAAAGCTTTTTTAAGAGTCGATATAATATCCGCAACTTTTAGTGATTTGTCAACTTTTCGTCAGCGAATGGCTTAAGCTAGAAAGTTGAATCATGGCAGAGAAGTTTAGTTTTTTACTACAAACACGTGTGCTAGATTCCAGCTCATATGATTGTAGATACAACTTTTTGATGATTTGAGAATTCCATTTTTTCCTGAATTTCTCTATTTTAAAATATGAAGTTATAAAGCTTTATCAATGAATTTTATGCAAAGGAGAGAAAAATGGACAGCATCCTCTGGTTGAAATGTCATCACCCACCACTGTTATGCAAGCTTATTTATATTAAATTATTTGATTATATTTTTATAAGTTCTAGCCTGTGACGTCACTGCATCAAACACACGTCAAGACCTGTCACCGCCAGAAATACAGGTCTTAACCTGTCGACTCTCCCGACCCTTCCCAAAAATAAAAAAATAGATTTTGACCGGGCAATTCCCCTCTCCCCTCCCTTCCCCCACTTGAATCCCGAGGGACGCCAATTAGTTTGCGTCCATTCGGGCACCGGTCACCTACGCAACAACTATACCTATGAATATTTCAACCTTTGTTATATCTTTAATGTCTCATTCTATTTTTTGACTTTCATACACAACTCTGACCACAGTCGACAGGGGAAACTTATTTTTCAACTCCTCCTCGTATTATATACCTAATCTTCTTGTGAGTTTGCTCGTCTATTTCAAAAGCTTCAGTCAATTAATTTCTCTTTAAATTTGTCGAATAAGACCCCCTGAGGCTCAGTAAAATACGGAAGAGATTTTGCTGATAAAAGCTCATTAATATATTTAACTCAGATCTTGAAGCGTTTTTCAGATATAGTTAGTTGAGTGACGCAGTTACCTGACACTGTTCGTTTTATCAAAACGAAACAGCTATTAAGCAGTAATGTTTTACATGAACTGTTTTCAATAGTAACCTTATTAATCTAAATTGTAGAACAATTCGAAAATTGAACACGAGTGGATTTTTATCTTTGAGATAATCGGGATAAATTAAATATCAGAACATAACGCTATCATTAAAATAAAAAAATTATATTCATAGCATGTAGAATAGGCTTATTTGATTTACATGCTTTATTTAATTATATGTTTTTTCAATAAAAACTAATAGTTTCTAGGAATATAATTTTTTACCTGATAATTATAATAATTTTTTTTATTCTTTAAAAATATACGATCATTTGTAAATATTTTAGTGATCTTTTAGACATAACCAGAAGTGCCCCCTTTCTAGCTTCATGACTCCCTCTCCCCAGGTTCATGAAAAGTACCTCCCCCCATTTTATTCAGTTCTAGAGAACTAGAAGAACATTTTATTTATAATTTTGTTGAAGTTATAAGACTTAATCGATTTTATTTTTAGCATATAATACTAAATTCAACAATTTTCAACCCTCCCCCCAGAAATTTCGATGAGGCAATCTGCGTCTGTCTTAACACCTCCCCCTCGTGGGCAGTTGAGTTGGACACCCCTAAACATAATTAAAAAACTATTTAATTAATAAAGTATTAAATATTTTGAACAAAGGGGGCCTCGTACCACAAAGGGTCTACTTTTTTAAAATATATTTAACATAGTTTCAATAAAGCGTGATGCAGGTTTATTTTTAAGTTTTTAATTGGATAATTGCTGAAAATGTGTTTTTTTAGGTTAATTTACAAAAAATATTTTCCCCGATAGGGCCCGCACTACAGGCTCAGCCTAGGGCCCCATAGGTCCTAAATTCGGCCCTAATCCTCAATGTGAATCAACCTGTAAAATAAGTAAATTCTTTAAAATAGTCTATTTAAAAATAATTATTTTTAATAAGTTATTCAAATAGAATATCGGGTTGGTTCTATAGAAATATTTTAACCAAGATTTTTAAATGCAAGAATTAAAAAAAATGTAAGGACTCTACTTTTCCAAATTCTTATGTGAAATATTATATTTATTGGTATAATACCTACATTTCAGAATGGGAATAATCAATTTTAAATTAGGAAATCTTATCCAACAGAAAGTGGGTTGTGAGTTTGGCTATTTTTATACGGAAGAAGCAGCCTCAGAGTAAATTTTATATTTCTTTGATTTCATTTCTTAAAGATTTAATATTTTTTGCAACTCTTAATGTATTTTATAAGATTCTCCATTCGAATAGGATTATTACGGAGGGAAAATTATTTAAGCCTAGTCACGAAGAAAGTGAAAAGAATAAGTGAATTCTAGATGGGAGCTCAAATGGAATGGGATGGTTTCAAAACATTTTTTAATAATTATTTTTTCTTTAGAAACCCAACTTCTATTCCACTATTAGTATAAAAAGCTTTCAAAAGACTTTGTTTCTTTCTTGAAAATAGCTTCTCGATTTGAAATTATTTATTTCCATAATATAGGGGTGGCCCCCTAGCTTAATGTCTCACCCCCCCAGTTTCATGAAAAGTACCCCCCATTTAATCATTTCTAAAGAATTAGAAATGCTTTTTATTATCTTTTGTTGAAGCAATAGGACTTGACCGCTTTTATTTTTAGCATAGAAATCTAAAATGCAACAATTTTCAACCCCCTCCTTGTGGGCACTCCTGCATAATATATTTTAATACTTTAGAATGGAGCATTTGGATAATTAGTTAACAAATTATAATTTTTGGATAATTAGTTAACAAATTATAATTTTTAATTTACACAATGTTATATCTGACTTTAAACGACGACAAAATTTTTTTAATTGTTAAAAAAAAGTCACTTCCAAGATTGTTGATTAATTTGACGCAAGAATATGTTAAAGAACGATTTATGATGATTAAATTGTTTTTGACAAAGAGTGATAAATTGGAGTATTTCTAACCTTAACTAATATTCAATTTATTTGTATAATTAATTAATTAATTTTTTTCTTCTATTTTTCCTGTTTTTATCATTCTAGCCGCTGAGAAAGTCAAAATAAATTGACGAAAAAAAAAAAAATTAAAAACTCTGAATTTTTAATTTTACCCAATTCCCTAATATTCCTGTTACTAATTTACTATGTTTTCAAATTATGCAACATAATAATTAGTTAAATTTGAAAAGTGCAAAGTTTGTATTTTCTATGCAATTCACGCTAATTTTTTAATTGTTTAGTTTGTTGTCAAGAAGATATTTTTGGATATTAAATTTTTTTGAACTCATAGAGAGCATCGGACATAAAAAGTGATTGGCGTTGGGTAATCTCATCCCTAGTCTAGGGATTTAATTCAAGTAAATTTCCGGGGATTCCCCTCTATGTTTTTACTCCCCCTCGTGATGCGAGAGAGTATAATGAATAATTTGTCACTCATATAAAATTTAAAAGTGATTTTAAAGGTTTTTAAGCATCCCCCATGAGGATGTTGTTTTAAATCCTGCAATAACAATAATGAATTCATCGTTAGTTACAGACCGCCTAGGGATTCATTAAACACGAATATCAAATGGAAGAAATGATAATAGATGAAATATCCATAATGTATAAATGATATCAAATAGCTTCACTTAACTAATATTATTTTACGTATTTTACGCCATGGGAATAAGGCCAACAACAGAATTTTAGATTATTTATTATTAAAAATTGAAAATGAAAAATTTTCCAAGTAGTTGAATAAAAATAAAAATAAATTTATTTTAATAATATTGGGACAAATGCTTAATTTATTTATTGATTAAAAATAAATATAAAAGAAACTATAATATGTAATTTTTTAAACTGAAGAGATTACACAATTAATTTACAGTAAATTTCACACCAAACATTTTTATTTATTTATTTGTTTATTTTGGACACTACAGACATAAGCATATAGTCTATAGTAGAACAGTAGATGTTAACCTATGGTTTGCGACCCAAAATTGGACCACAAAGCATATCCCTTGGGTCGCGCAGAGTCGATAATCAAATATTTTACTTATTATTATAGGTTGAAAAATATATTTTGATTTATTCAATATGTACTTTTTCATTAAATTTTCCTTAGATCGAAAAGTACCTTTGGCTATCTTAATTGTTACAAAATAATATTATATGTGAGTTAAAAAAAGTCATCATTGAAAATTGAAGAAAATTTCTAAAGTAGGTATCGTCTAAAAAAAGGTTAAATTTTTTTTTGACGGGGGGGGGGGTGGTCGTGACATGAACATATTTCTTAAATTTGGGTCTCAGCTTAAATAGGTTAAGAACCACTGGTCTAGCTAGAATCACCTATTTAGTGTACAAAATGATGTCATTAAATTTATAGATTACGCCTTGATCAATATGAAACCAAAACGATTCTAAAGGCGGGAATTAGACTACCCTGTTATATGAAAGGCGGCGCTGTTGTTGGGAATGAATCCTTTTCCTTATTTTCATTTAAAAATTAACGATAAAGAAAAAGGTGACCACAAGACTTCACTTGTACTTAATTTAATTTAATAAACATTTATAATTATAAAAGTTTAAAAAGCGGCAAAGTGCAAGAGGGATTTGCATACTGACCCTTTCCGAGTTTGTTTTTTCATATATCATCGAAACTAGTTATTTGATAGTAACCAAAATTACTTTACTCTAAAGTACACTTATTACACGGTACTCGGAAGGCAAAGACATCCTGCTTTACTATTAAATTTACTCCCACAAAAATAACTTAATGAAATTGAATGCTTTTGCTAGAAAAAAATAATTTTCCATCTTGATTTTTTTGTTTGCGGATCTGGAATTTCGATACCCAATTCAAGTCAAGAATGAAAAGTCGTTCAAAGTTCGTTCTGGTGTAAAAATGTGAGTATCTCGACCACCAGAACTGTTTACCAAAAAATAACTTAAGTCTTTTTGATTTTAAGTTGGTTCTTCCATGGTCCAATTAGTATGTTAGTATGTGATTCGGCACAGGTTAACTCAGTCCAAATAATTAGAAACTTCATTTCTGAGTGTTTTAACATAAAACCAAAAAAATGAGAGGTCATGCGTAAAAAAAAAATCAAAATTTTAAAATAAGGGATACCTTAATGTACATTGGTATATAGTAGATATAATACAGAACATTAGACATTTGCTCAAATAACAATATATTGTATTATCATTGGTATCTATCATAAGTTTTAATTTTACATCTTGTTAAAATTATTTTTACTTAAATTCAAAAACTCAAATCTCTCCACTACTATTCTTTTATATTATATATAATATTTACTATTTCTTTTCAAAATATTCTTCTGTCTTACTGGCGCTTGTAGGACCGTAATCAACGATTAGTGGTATGCTGTCGCTTGTGTAAATATATTTATTCAAATATGCTTAATATTGCATTTTTTGCTTTAGATTTTTAAAATAAATTAAACTAAATAATATTTACAGATTTTTCAATAATTTTTTTTTAAATTGCTATTTGATACCTTAGAGCAAGGGTCTTCAACCCGCGGCCCGCCGATATGTTTTCTGCGGCCCGCCAACAGCACTCTCAATAACGACTACAAAAAAATAATTTTTAGAAAAAAAATAAAAACCGACTTCAAAAAAATGGCCATAGTGGGCAAACTTTAACTAATATAAAAATAAATAAATAAATTAATAATAACTCGAAAATAAAATAAAATTCACTAAAAGGTATAAAATAATTATCTTATTTAGTTACAACTAAACGACGAAATATTAACATGAAATTACTTTGTGAAGTCGGTGCCAAACAAACTATACCTATAAGCGAGCGTACCCGCCAAACATACAAAGTAAGATCCGTCTTTTGAAATAACAAAGTCTGTTAATATCAAAGATGTTATGAGTATTGTAGTAAAAACTGTGAACTTCATTAAATCTCGAGGCTTGAATCACAGGCAGTTTCAGGAATTTTTAAAAAAGATCAATGCTGAATATGGTGACATAACTTATTTTTCTGCGATATTCGTTGGCTGAGCCGAGGTAAAATGTTAAAACGAGTTTTTGACTTGCTAAAAGAAATTGCCGATTTTATGCAAAGTAAAGATAAAGCTGTGCCGCATTTCAGCGATGAAGAATGGCTGGTCGATTTGGGTTTTCTTACCGATATTACATCACAACTCAATGACATCAATCAGAAATTACAAGGAAAAAATAATCTAGTTCACGAATTACTTGATTTTTTTAAAAGCGTTTGAATTAAAACTCGAACTATGGATCAGTCAGTTCCAAAGAAACATTACCACGCATTTTCCTCATCTGTCATTATTCCAGATTTCGAATATGGACAAATATATTTCTGCACTTCAGGATCTGAAAACACAATTCCATTTGCGATTCCTTGATTTTCGAAGAGACGAAAAGTACCTGAATTTATTTGCTCGTCCATTCAGCGTTTCGGTTGAAGAAGTTCCGTAAGAATTTCAGATGGAATTTATAGAGCTACAGTGCAATTCAACCTTAAAAAATAAATTTGATGTTGATTTGCTTGATTTCTATTCGAAATACGTCTCCATTACAGATTTCCCCAAAATCAGAGATCATGCACAGAAAACAATATCACTTTTTGGAACCACATATACATGTGAGCAGTTATTTTCACGCATGAAAAACATTTTTTTTTTTTTTTTTTTTATTTATTTATTTATCTTAACCAATTATTTCATAATTGACAAAAGATTTGTTATTCACATACTTAAAGCACACTTTAGGAAAATATTTAACAAATATAATTCCTCACTTAACAATATATATACAATAATAAGATCAATATTATCCAAATGGAATAATTAATATAATTTGTTAACTAAATAGTTCATATGTTTTTCTTCTTTTTAGTCGACGAACATTATCATCAACGTTGAGCATTTGTTTCATTTCTTGATTTTCATGTTTGTGTAGACGTTGGTGGTGTCTAACGGCATATTTGTGGATTTCTTCTGTGACTGCATCGAGGTGTAGATCTCGGTGCAGGTCACTATTTCTGATGTACCAAGGGGCATTTACAATACTTCTTAGGACTTTATTTTGAAATTTTTGTATAATTTCTATATTGGACTTTTTTGTACAGCCCCACAATTGAATCCCGTAGGTCCATACGGGTTTCAAAATTTGTCTATAAATTAAAATTTTATTTCTCACAGACAGCTCTGAATTGCGTCCAAGTAGCCAGTAAAGTTTTCGAAATTTGATGTTAAGTTCTTGTTTTTTAATCTTCACGTGTTCTTTCCACTTTAGTTTTGCATCTAGAGTCATGCCTAGATACTTAGCTGTATTGGCATAAGGTATTCTTTGGTGATTAATTTGGATAGGAATAGTAACTATTTTCTTATAGGTAAAATTGATATGGGTTGACTTTGTTCATTGAGCTTTATTCGCCATCGTTTGGTCCATTCGTTGATTTTGTTTATGGCACCTTGTAGCTTAGCTGTAACTTCATAAACATTTTCATCGACTGCAAGGAGTGCTGTATCATCAGCAAATGTAGCTATAGCAGCATTCTCAATGAAAAACATGAAATCCAAAACGAGGACCAGAATCACCGATGTTCACCTTGAGAACAGTTTGAGGATTGCAACCAGCAATATTAAACCAGATATTGATAAACTGGTTAAAAATAAGCAGTGTCAGACATCTCATTGACCAATTGCATTGTATTGATTTTTATTTGTTGATGTTGGCTCAATAAATAAATGTTTTCTACTTATCTACTTGTTTAATCATCCTGACCATTACCAATAAAAAAATTCTTATAAAAATACCAATGGTCCGGCCCGCTGGGCAGAAATTTTTTTTTTTTGGCCCTTGATTTGTAAAACGTTGAAGACCCCTGCCTTAGAGTACAAATGACCTATGTCTGTATGTTATGGACATAGCACATTTGTGCTCTAAGGTAACGAATTTTTATATTTTTTTACTTTTAATACTCTCGAAATGGATAAATGGTTAAAAAATTTTATCCAACGTCCAGAAAATGAGAAAAATGTCAACACAAATGAGAATGAGAGAGGAACATTTAACTAACTTAGAAAAACTATAGATGGAAACCCAAATGAAATTGAATCCATTGACGGTATTGTTTCTCAACCTAAGTTATATTTATAGAATAGATATCTATTCTATCTTGATAGACCTCTAAAAAGGTAAAAGCAATTTCGTTAATATTAATTTGAAAAAACTCTATGTATGAGTCGTGACCAAATTATAAGGCAAATGTGGGCTTGGACATAAAAAAAGTTTGCGCACTACTGGACTAAAGAATATTTATACTCGCTAAATCTACTGATGGGCAAAAATATATTTTTTTAACTTTATCAATAAGAAAAATTTAAAAATGTATATTCGTAGCTGTATACTTAGAGAATATTCATTTTATCCACATTGGCCCTGTTGGACATGCCTCGCCTAAAGCTTCAATTTTAAGACCACCGTGAATACTAGGCCTCTTGATCATCTTTAAAATACGAATACAAATGATACAAAGAGAATTTGGGAGGTCTAATACTAACTATAATCTCATTTCAAAAAAATTCTGGCTACTACTCTGAATGATATTTATAAATTTTTATTTATTTTAAATTTGTAATAAAAAAAAAATAATAATAATAATATTCCTATTACCATTTCATGCTGTCTGAGATGATCTGATTAATTGCTTTATTCAAACATAAACATTGTACTTATATTCTTGAAACAGGTCATTGAATTACAAATCAATATTTATCAGAGAAAAAAAACTGGTAAACTCCAAAAACAAAAAAAATATAATTAAATGAATATATATAATGATAATTTATTAAAGATTTATTTATATGAAATTAATCTGGAGAGCTATTTTCTGAGAAGTGAGAGAAAAATTCAATGAATATTTATCTTACAGATAGCTAATCTGTAGCGTAGCGGGGGAGATCTGTGGAATGATAATCCCCTCGAAACACGCATCAAGGGAGATAGGAGATAAAGCCCTGGGCTTTAAATATAAGCCCAAGGGATTCCTTTGCGTGTCTTATGACCCAGACGGCTCAAATAAAACAAATGGCATTTCTGAATTTTGTGCCTTCAAGACTAAAGTACTCCCTTTAAATTACTTAGCCCGCTTTAAATCTTTCATTAATGTTTACGAATTTACTTATTCTAATTTAAATTTTTCCTTTCAAGAATATAATTTATCTATGGTTTTGATTAAAAAATATTTTCTCTAATTTATTACTACTAAATTAAAGAATAAATTATTTATTAAAGACTTACCTTAAGTTTTTGAATATAATAAAAACATAAGTAAAAATGTATGGAAAATATAGAAATTAATTTATTAGGTCTGAAATAAATTTTTAACCATATAATAAAGATATATGACAACAAATAAAATTTGGGGGCAGGTTAGTGCCCACTGACCAGGCATGTTCGATTCAATCGTCGGGATATATTTTTTCTCGAAATTTTGAGGGCTTTATAACTTCTAACTACAACTTCATTTCCTCATAAAAAATCTAGAGCACTTCCAATAACCAGCAGCCGAATCTTTTCTTTATTCTGTAATTTGGTGACAAGAGAATGTTTGAAGGCCCACAGATGCGAGCCATATTCGAGGCAGGGCCGGATTTAGGCCTTGTAGAGGACGAGAAACTGTAGGGGTGTGAAAAATCACTTGGATCTGAATAAGAAGCCAACTTTCTTTGCTGCAGATTTCGCCACAGAATATTCCCATATTTTGAAACCTTTAATAGATCTTGAAAGATAAGAATTTTTTATTTAAAAAAAATCAAATTTAATTTTACTCTCACTCATTTCTAAGCTTCAGAAATTAATAGTGAAACCATTTAAAAAGATGTAAGTTTTAAATTGGTTAATTATTTTCTATATAGTTACAATGGAGAACCGATTAGATATTTCATGATCAATCTGATCTTTACAAACACATCGAAAGATTTAGGAAGGTATGCTTTAAAAAAAGAAACCTTATCGACAAGCCATAGCTAGTCAAACCATCAGCTGTCACATGATTCTTAATTGTAGCAGCAGATCTAAGGCTCTCTGTCCTGTATCATATTATGTTTCCAAATGATATATCTCTTTTCGAATTTTTAGCGGACAAGGAGCTCATATGGTTCAAAATAAATAAAAAAAATATCCCCAAGTTTCAAGTCTCTATCTCAATTTTAACCTGTGGCCCCAGCGATGTACGTTTTCAATGGGCTTTTTGCCATTAAAATATCAATTTTTTATATTTTTTATTTTTTATACCAAAGTAATGGTTCAAAAAATTGAAACTCTGTAGATTTTATCCGTATAATACTAGGTGTCTATCAGAATTATTACAGATTTTTAGCTATTATAATTTTGGAGTTACAGTTAGATAAAATACTGCTATATCTTAGTGTTACTAAGTTATAGACTCCAGAATTATAATAGTTAAAAATCTGTAAAAATTTTGAGGGATAGCTACTATTATAAGGATAAAGTCTACAGAGTTTCAAATTTGAACCATTACTTTGGCCGGAATAAAAAATTGATCTTTCAATGGCAAAAACCCCATGTTATTTAGATGAGAAACTTAAATCGCTGGGGGCACAGGTTATTATTGAGATAGAGACTTGAAACTTAGGGGATATTTTTTTATTTATTTCGAACCATGTGAGCCCTTGTCAGCGTAAATATTCGAAAATAGCCAAAACAAGGAACATCCTAGTGTGTATATATATGTTTATTTGCATCAAGCGGAGGACAACTCCATCGATTTCTCTTTACTATTAAACATCTTGTCTTATCTTATAAGTATCTAATTTCCCGACCAAGTTACGCTTTATAAGACTAGGCTCTTTCTCAGGATCCTATGTACTTGAACCAAGCTCACACTTGTTTGATTTTTAAAATTTTTCTATTAACAATTAAAAAAGATATAAGAAAAAGTGCGACAGGCCCGTTTTATCGGGCTTAAGACTGCTCAGATCCAAATTACAGCGTTGTCTTAAACGCATTATGTTAAGTTATTAATTAGAGCTGTTGTAATAATTGCCACTTGATATACTAACAATTATTTTTATCCTTCGCGGAGTTTTATTATATGCAAGGGAAGTGATTTAGAATCCCGATGGGAAAACTCGATCTCTTTAATAATTCATGTTTTAAAATTTATTTTATTTTTCATTTTAGTGTTAAATTTGATTTATCGTATTCTTTTATTTAAATACACCCATGCACAGAGGAGATAAATAATAGTTAATTGACTTCATCTGATTATATATTATTCTTCATTAGTTTGCCTAAAATAAGAATATGATGTATCGCCTAGATACATATAATTCTATTTGGTTATGTAAGAAGACTAAGTAAATAATATTTCGTAATAAGATACCATATATCGTATTTTTCATCAATTTAATAAGAATCAATTTGAACTTTCCAAAATATCTGACAATTTGGAAGTGATATTATAAAGATTATACTAATCTTTAGACCTTTGGGACCAAGATGAGCTGCCTGTAATTTAAGGTTAACTTTTATTGAAATAAAACTTACTTGGGTATAGTTGCCCGTTTTGAAAATATACATTTTATAACTAATTTGGCATTGAAATAATTAATATTTTAACATAATTCACATTCTTTCACATTCACTTCAAACAAGAAATATAAACAGGATAAAGGTAGAGAAATTTGTGATAAGATCAATTAAATCATCTATTAAAGCATTTCAAATGTCTCTCTGTGTGAATGTGTGTCTATATTATATATTTTTCAAAGGTTATTTCATTTGGAAACCTATCTTATTATGCTTAAATCTACTGGTACAAGTGAGAATCTTGTGAGCTGATGGTACGGATATCAGTAGGTTGTTGATAGGGTTTCTTTTTTTAAGCATACTCTCCTAAATCTTTTGATGTGTTTGTAAAGATCAGGTTGACTATGAAATAACTAATCAGTTCTCCATAGTAAATAGAAGATAAATTAACAAATTCAAAAATTTCATATTTTTAAATGGTCTCACTATTAAGTTCTGAGGCTTATGTAGGAGGGTAGAATTGATTTGACTTTTTTTTTAAGAAAATTAAATTATCTCTTAAGATCTAATGAGCATTTAATTCAAATAAGATTATAAGTAATAGATTATAGAAATATTCAAGGTGTTTATATTATAGAGATATGCATATATTTGTATTAAGATGTTTATTTATGGACAAGTATGTGGATAATGGATTATCGATAGGGTTTCTTTTTTTAAGCATACCTTCCTAAATCTTTCGATGTCTTTGTAAAGATCAGGGCGACTTTGAAATAACTAATCAGTTTTCCATAGTAACTAGAAGTTAATTAACTAATTTAAAAGTTTCATCTTTTTTTAGTAAATGGTTTCACTATTAAGCTCTGAGGCTTATGTGGGAGGGTAGAATTAACATTTTTATTTAAGAAAAAGAAATTCTCATCTTTCATTGAGCATTTCATTCAAATAAGATCATACCTGTAGTAGATTATATGAAATATTCAAGGTGTTATATTATAGAGGTAGGGATAGATTTGTGTTTAGATGTGAATTTATGGGGGCTTATGTGGATGCAGAACACTTGAAAAGTTGAAGAATGGGCTCATACTTGATAGCTTTTAAAGCCTTTAATGTTCAGACATATAAACTAAATTCTAAAAGATTCTTTTAACTCAGACCACCCATAGTGAAATTAAATATTAATTAAAATTTTCTCCTATTTTACGTTGTTTCTGCTTTGAATGTCATTTCACTGCTGCCTAATTAAGCCCGAACTTGCAACATTGATTTTTGTAAATCGTTCTTCACATCTTTACAATTAAAAACAAGAATGCCGTAGAAAATAAAATTTTCATCTATTTTTTATTTTCGCCATGGGTGGTATAATCCGAAAGAATGTCCCTAATAATTAACTTACTTCTAATATTTCACTTAACAAAGATTGTTTAACTCAAACGAATAATATTCTTATGTTCTTGTTACTTGTTAGACAAGAAAAGTCTGCTAATGGCCCTTCAAGAATTTATGTATACAAAATGTCTCCGTTGATGTGTTTAGACGCTTAGAGAGATGCTTAAAGGATCTATTCTCGATCCCACTTTCTTTTTTCATGTATTTTTATTTACTAATCACTAAGTAGTAAGTACTATATAATTTAAATGACCTATGCTGTTGAATCCTTTCATCTCGGGTTATTACTAACACTATATTCGTCGTATATTCATGTAATAGAGGAACTTTTACTCAATTGATCTTAACCAAATATTTAGACACCATTTTTTAATATAAATATCAATGAGGAAAAGTTTTCCTTTGATCAAAATATAATTTTATAATTTATCTTGCAAACCACACAAATATCAAGATTTTACATTTTTACTTGTTAGAAAAAGATAGAATAGAAAATAGAAACGAACAAACTTCGCGAATGTTTATTGATGATTCCAGCGATGTCACTACTTCAAAGAGCTGTTTACGAATTTCATGTAGATTAAGTGGAAACGATTGAAACTCGTGGGTCTCCTCGTGTTAGCAAACATTTGTAGAAATTTATTGTTGAATCTTTGTTGATCAGACGGAAGAATCTTCCACTTTGAACAGATGATGAAATTAGAAATTTAATGAACATTTTCTAGAATTTTCTACGTTGTTTTGTCTTTTAATCCGGTAGGCATTGTCAAGTGATGATAAATAAAGCCCGCTGTACACGAGGATTTTTCCTCTACTTGTTTTTGGGATGGGAGCTCTCTGTTTGCAATTTGGAGATTTTGGAGAAATGACGTCACTACTGCCTGTCTTTCTGGCTAGCTTGCTAGACTTAAAAGATAGGACATGTTCTATTTCCCAGATTGGTTCTGCTAGCAGCAAGCAGACAAAAAATTATTAAAACAAGCCTCGTGTGCAGTGGCCTTAAGTTAGAGTCAATACGCTTAGAGTTGACTCCAAATTGATCCAACTACGGAAAAAAATCATTTTTAAAACGGTGACTAAATTCCAAAGTTTATTAGAGTTTTCTGGTTTTCTTCAACCAAAGTATGAGCAAGAAAATTTTCTTCTCTGTCTACAAGATACCTCACAAAAAAGAAGAAAGAATAAAGAAACCATTCCAATTAACATTTTCCAGCACTTTTCAAAGAGAGAATATAAAAGAAGAGTGAAAATTCTCTGCTAATTTTGGTGGTTTTTTGATTTAGAAAGTGGAAGAAATAATGAAAACTTTTTCAAGAATCGTTATTCACCAGTGTTTCCTAACCTTTCATGTGCCATGTCCCACCTAACTCTTTCTAATATTCTCATTCCCCCTATGTAACATTTACATAATTTTTATATTCTAAAAATGAATTATTATTTATATATGGTAAATATAATAACAAAAACTTTTTGTAGAATAGTATTTTGTATGGGTTCGCATGCACTTAAGTGTATTTTATATGTTGCTGAAGCTACTTACTATCAAATATTGTTAAAATTTATTTTTCAAATATGGGTAACTAATTTTGTAGATTTATCTGGACGATCCCATTTTTGAATTCCCCCCCCCCCCTTAACAATCAAATTGCCCCCTGTTGGGGAGTGAGGCCACATTGGAAAACACTCTCCGCAAATGTCCAAATGGTCAACGGTATAATAAATTTGAATATAATATATTCAAAATTTATTTATTATTTTTCGATTTAATTAACTTGTCATAATTTTAATTAAGACAATTTAATTCATACACTAAAAGTCCCATAAGCAACGGTGTTTTTGTCACTATGACAGCGAAAAAAGTTTACCCTAACTTTTCCAGCGACAAAACTGAACCTAGCTTTAAAATTCGAGTAGGCCTGCATCATCGGTGTCTAGCAACACTGACATGACAACCAACATTGTAAACAATTTTATGTCAAACTTGTATTGTATGTTTAATGTCGAGATTTGGAGAGTCTTAGACTGGAGAAATTGAAAAAGCTATCAACAAAAATTAAATAAACTAATTTATGTCTCAATTTTGTTACTTTTGTGATTTACGTATTGATTCATTAAATTGTCTTACCGAATTACACTCAAGCTTTTTTTTTGGGTCGAAGTAAACTTGATATTTTATAATTCGAGTTTTGTTGTCTTTGGGCAATTTAACTCCTACGGACTCGTAATTTTTTCACAGGTAGTTTTTTTCGTTTAATTGCCAGGCAACAAAATTCTCATTAAAATGTCAAGTTTACTTCGGCAAAAAAAAAGCTCTCGTGTAATTATAAGTGAATAAAAAATATTTGTATTAAGGTATTAGTGTGTTTTAAAATGAATAAAATGTTTAATTCTTTATATCAAAATTGTAAAACACCTCTTTTGTTTGTATATTCATTATCATGATAATACCTTAAAATCCGAATGAAATCATTAAAAAAAAAAAATACTATTTTCTGTATTTTCGAAACTTTGATGGTAGAGAGGCCAGAATCTAATCAGCTCTTCGTATTATACAAGCATTTTAGAAACAGAATGTGGTTTCTACTGTGCTGGAAAGTCATTTTGAGCATGGCATTCCAGACCGAAAGACACTCAAAAGCAAGATTGAAAATTATTTTCACGTCTCACTACCCAACAAGCAATTTATTTTGTCAATTCAACTAGGGCTTCGACTGCAGGGAGTTCCGAGTAAAATAAAACTTGAATCATGTTAATTCAATTTACAATGAGTGGCCAAATTATATTACTATATACTCATTTGAGAAATTATATCATCTTTCATACGTTTTTAAGTGTTTAGCTTACTATTAAACTCATAATATCGTTTCAATTGTTATCTTTTTAGGTTTATTAACTTAGGATAATACAAATTCAATAATACAAATACAATTTCAATATTTAGTAACCTCACTTTCGAGCAATCACATTTTATATGCGCTGCATGAGCATGCTGGCAATGCATTTTTTGGCTATTTCTTGAAGTGCAGGTGTATTTTGCCATCCTTTAATAATATTTTCTATCAAGTTCCTTTTGTTAGTAATTATTTAATCTTTGCAAATTTATTTTCTTAGGGCCGCCCATAAATTTTCTATCGAGTTGAGGTCTGGCCAAATGCCAGCCAGCCCAGTCCAAAAATACTAGATTTTTTGAAAAATTTGAATAAAACAAATTTACTTGATAAAAATCATTTGAGTATAATAATTGAAAAGTTTTGTTTTGCCGAGAGTAGCAGAGCTGTTAATTCACAAAGAGAAACAAAGAGGTTGTCCTCTGCTTGATGCAAATAAACATACACACATATATACCGAAATTATATATTTGTATATATGTTATTTATTTGTTTGAGAATATAGTTTCGAAGGCTTGGCCCTCATCATCAGTATTTTTAATTATAAATATTATTTTTCATTGGATCAATATCTCGTGGATATTGAAAAAAAAATTTGAAATTTTTTTTTCTTGTTTCCCAGCTGAATAGTCAGGTAGAATAAAAAAACTCAGTCTCCACTCTCAAACAAATAAATAATACAATTATATATATACAGAAATATAATTTCGATATATTTGTGTGTATGTTTATTTGCATCAAGCAGAGGACAACCTCTTTGTTTCTCTTTGTGTGTATAATAATTTGGCCACCCAATGTATTATTTATTAGGCTGTATTATTATTGAGAGCCAAATTAACAAAAAGTGTTTATTTATTTATTTCGGATTTTCTGGATTTTTGAATTCAATTTTCGAATTAGAAATACAAACGTTAAGAACGATGAGCTTTTGATCTAGAGTTATTGACAATATCGTAACCCAGACTGAGAGACAGAAAACATATAGCTAGATTTTTCTCTATCCTCTAAGTTCTAGATCTAGTTAAACAAGAAAAAGCACAATATTGAAAATTTTTGAGGGAATTCACTACTTCAGTCGCACTGTGAATTGTGTTCGCCTGGTGTAACAGATGTTTAACAATGTGATTGATAAACACGCGTAATCCAAGAATATCACATCAAAAGAAGTACTGAAAAGAGCACACTTTTCCTAAAAACAAAATTTTACCAATATTTAAATAAATTTTAAATATATTCGCAAGTAGTTAAATTTACTGCCAATCGCATGTCGCGGCTGTTTATTATTGGCAACCCCCAGGTACTTGAAGCTCCCTTGCAGAGTTATAAAATAAATTTATTCATTCATATTCATGTTTTTTTAATCTAATGGAAATAAACAGAAATTAGAAAGTTAATTATATCTCACAATGATGTCATCTCAGGGTTGTTTTCCTAATTTTGAGATTATTAATTTGGGAAGATCCATTAAATCAAATGGGTGTGACATTGTCATTTGGCCAATCATAAAATTATTATTCTCTAGTGAAATTAAATGGTTGAACTTGCATAAGATAGTTTGCCTTTCATTTCTAATTTTGTTTATCCAAGCTAAATAAAGCCTTTTTCTACATTTGAAATGTGAAATTGTAATAAATAAATTACCATCAATAAAATGATAAAATTCATCTTTGTTTTATAAAAAAGTATAGTGTAATTTTTTGAATCTGCTTGTTTGTGTTTTGCTAAATTTTCTTTGTGCCTTACGGCCTTTCCTCAAAAGCTAAGTCCAAATTTGACCAAGAAATTTCATATTGAGTTTATTTACATTGACATAAGAACTATCTAATTTCTGAACACATACATATTTGGCGTTTATTCTCTTTATATTTTTCCAAAAATAATTTACAATATCTAAAATATATATTTGAAGGGCTTTAAGCAGTCTTCTCAAAGGATTTTTTAAAATCATTTAATAAAGTAAAGAAAATTTAAAAAAAAATTAAAAAAATATAAAACTCTAGGTATATTTTTTTTATATTATTTATTGGCATCGGGCACACACCCATTTTGGCAAAAACTCTAGGTAGGTTTCACAAAAATAAAAGACAAGATGCTTATTAGCATGACTCTTTATATATTTCGGCGTACGAGGCCATCTTCAGAAGTTTTCTCTTTGAACTCCTGAATATGGGTTCGCACCCCGAAATACTCGTATATATTCGACTCCTGGGGGGATGAATCCCCTCTGATATCGCAATTTAATAATATTTCTACTAAAATCTTAGAATTTGTCCGAAAAAGTTTGATTGAATTCTTTCTCTTTTAAAATACATCTTGGTTAATCTGAACCCGAGATGATTTTTTGAAAAAACTACCTACTATTTTCAAAAAAAAGATGCTCAAAACTTTAATTATACTCGTATATATAATGAGTCATGCTAATAAATATCTTGTCTTTTATTTTTGTGAAACCTACCTAGAGTTTTATATTTCTCGTATTTTTAAAATTTTTTTAAAATGTTCTTTACTTTATTAATACGTATGTTTCACCAAGAACCTACACCATTCTCCCTTAACAAAAATCATTTAAGTTCTTTTTAAGAAATTTCGAAAATAATCTAAGAAAGTGTTCGAATAAAGTTTTAATAAAAATTGAAAAATCGGATCTGAGTCCTCAAAACCTCTTCATTCATAATTGCATAGTTATCTATAGGCTTAACAGGAAAATCATTTACTCAGAGTCCATTTATCAAGACTACTACTATATTTAACATCTCAAAAGAAACGACACAACCTCGAATTTTTTCAGAAATTCAATTTTTTTTTATAAATAAATAAAAAATCTTTATTACTCGACCTGCTTAGAGGCACAAGTCATCGGTGACTAGGTCAACCAAACATCAATACAAATTAACTACAGAAATTAATAAACATCAATACAAATCAATTACAAGAAATCAACTATTAACAAACAAGAAAAAAATAATCATAGAAATGTATGCTCATTAACAAATAACATGACCATAGATTTCCATCAAAAAACAAAACGTAATTTAAATAATTCAGCACAAACACCCATTACCAGGAGCAAATGTCGCATTAGCCATACCGGCATTTGCCATAAGTTGTTAAGGAAATCTTAACAAGGATCGTAATATCAATATCTATTTGTTATTTAGAAATGGAAATGAAATTATAGAATAAACGAGGCAGGGCAATGGTTAGTTAAGTCACTTGTTGTGTAAAAGTCGCGCCATATTTTTACTTTATTTGTTATGTAAAATTAAAGCGGTTGACCTTTTTAAGTCCAAAGGTGAGTTGAAAATTATGTCAACCAAAGATACTATTTTTGAGATGAAGCTACCAGACTCAAGCCTCTACCTACTTGATTTTTTTGAGTTCCTCTAAGCGATCCCGGGTTTGGCAATCGAGTACTCCACCCTTTTTCAAATAAGACTTCTGGCGCCTCTTATTTTAGATTAAGAGAATAAAAAATTGGTATATTTCCAAAGTGTTTTTTGGTTTCTTTGATATTAGTTTAAATTAATTAAATTTATTTCAATATTATTATAAATTTTCAATAATATTTTATAAAATATATTTTTGTTATTCGCTTCTACTTATTAAATCAAATTTTTTCTTAATAAATCTGTATAAAATTAAAAAAAAAGATTAAGTACTTATTATATAAACGCAATCAATTTCTATTAATTATTTAATGAAATGACTAATTACCTGCAATCATTTAAATTAATTGCCTTATTTCCTATTGTGATAGCCTTTTTATTATTTATATTTTTAAGACCAGACGAATAGATCACCTCTTAAGAGGTGTCTTAACTTGAGGGAACAGTTTCCAACTCCAGGTCATTAATTCAGTGGATCATTTGGCAGTGATTCGAGAACAACTTTTCCGAGTGGTGATGACAAATTTGAAGCTTTCCCGGCCCCTCTCTTGGCACTTGGTCCAGACATCACACAGACAGGGTAATTTATTTGTCTCATGTCTGGATTTAAATGAGTTCTTTGATAAGTCAAGAGGATTTGCCTAATAGATTGATTTAACATTTGCATGTATAAGTATACACAACTAAGAATCGGAACATTTCAATTATACGGATGTTTAGGAAAATATAAAATAATTTATTATATTTATGCAAGAAGGTGTAAAAGTTTGGATAGACTCCTACATGGTGAACAGGAAATGAAGAAATTTTCTCTTGGAGAGAGACGGGTGGGTAGAATTATTAGTTGAAAAGAAATGGAAGGCAGCCCAAGGATAGTGAAGAAAAAATTATTACATTTACAAATAAGATGTATTTATTGGACTGTCATTCTTTTTCTCCCCTTTCCTTTAAAATCAACGTTTCGGAGGATTCTTCCTTCCTTCTTCAGGGTTTCAAAGGGTCAATGAAGGAAACAAACAAGATGCCTACTTCTTCTCTCCTCCAACACTGTTTGAAATTTGTCATTTCTTAACAGAGAAGCATTAAATATAATTAAATTAAATTAACGAACGAAGAAAAGATTTTTATATTATAGACAAAAGGATCAGCCGGGATTCGAACCCGGGATCTTCGCATGTGCGCTGCGATGCCTTTATAAGAGCCTTAGCTCTTATCCTCTTGGCCACCGATCCCTGAACCCAAGATGATACTTAATGTCTTATATGAATTATGGAATTTCATTTTTATTTAATCTTTTAATCTCTTCCTCGTTCATTTTTGCAGCTCTGTAGTGGCCGGACTATTATTAAACTATATTCAGACGCCTCCCAATCGGTGGCCAAGAGGATAAGAGCTAAGGCTCTTATAAAGGCATCGCAGCGCACATGCGAAGATCCCGGGTTCGAATCCCGGCTGATCCTTTTGTCTATAATATAAAACTCTTTTCTTCGTTCGCTAATTTAATTTAATTTATAATTGTCTTTCGACGCGGCCTCGTTGTGATTGCGCCCCGGGGCAAAGAAAAAAATTATTTTCGACCTTTGGGTTTGTGATCGATTGGGAGGCGTTTGAATATAATGAAATATAATTATTTTTTTAATTATTTTTGATAATTAAAGGAAAAAAATTTCTATTTAATGCTTCTATTAAGAAAGGACAAATTTCAAACACTGCTGGAGGAGAGAAGAAGGAAGCATCTGGTTTGTTTCTTTCATTGACCCTTTGAAACCTTGAAGAAGGGGGAAGAATCCTTCGAAACGTTGATTTTAAAGGAAAGGGAAAAATAGAATGACAGTCTAATAAATACATCTTATTTGGAAATGTAATAATTTTTTATTCACTATCCTTGGGCTGCCTTCCATTACTTTTCAACTGGAAATGAAGACATTTCAGGGGTTGGGTAAGAATTGAAGATAGCTGTGTATACTAGTCTTGAATGATTGAAGATTATTATTAGTTGCGCAAAAGAAGGAGGTGAGAAGAGAGTTCACGTTTCTAGAAGTCATAAGTACAATAATAGGAAAACTTGAGCAAGATGCGAGGTAGGTTTCACAATACAAGAAACAAAAACAAAATTGAGTTTTGAATTCGATATATTTCTTTGACTCCTGATGATGAGCTCACCCCGAAATATATCGAATTCAAAACTCAATTTTGTTTTATTTCTTTTTTTGTGAAACCTACCTCGCATCTTGCTCAAGTTTTATTATTATACAAGCTGCGTCAGGCGTGCCTCCGGCACGCCATCTGCACCTTGGCCCTCCGGGCGGGTGGCCCTGGCGGGCAGCGTCTCGAGACGGCCAAAAGTTTGTTTGCAATATAATTTTGTTCAACTGTATTTTAATTAAATATACTCGTATTTTATTAATTAAAAATCAGCTTCAAGAAATAATCTAACACATTGCGAAAGCAAAATAAAAAATTCTGAGTGTGTCAAGCTTACGCACGACGGAAGTGAAACTTCTAGTATTCCTCTCTCTCTTTTCATTTCATTCTCTCTTTTTTCTCTCTTACGTTAGTTTGAAGATTATAGGTTAAATAATTCAACGACCAAGCATAGATTTACTCTTTCTAATATTTTCTTATACATGAATGAATTTTGATTTATGTACAGTTCCAAAAATTCTTTTTAATGTTACATACAGCATTTTCATTTGTTTGAATGTTCAATAATAATTTTAGTGTTGAATGTGCTGTTTTTCCTCCGTCTAATAAAGTGGCAGCAATTCCAGATGATGTCATTTGTGCCAATATGAGCGAAATTAAAAATGTTTCCCTGTTCCACCTGGTGCATCCAAAAAAAGAAACCTTCTTCTTGAGCAGCGACTGCATGCATAATTTTATCATAAAGTAATTTTTGTTCTGGTGACAATTTTGGTTCATTTGCTTGAACATATGCATTTAAACCATCAACATTGTACGATTGTTCACGTTGCATATCGCGATTAAATAAATCACTTACTGGCCGATTAACTGATGGCATCCCTAATTTAATTAGTGGTTGATTCGAAATGATCATGCATAAATCTTCCAACTTAATCAAAGATTCATTATATATTTCTGGCGAGAAATTTATATCTGGATCTCCTCGAATTCTACGTAGAGGATGTAATACATCTTCACTCATTGAAGCCTTATATTTTCCCCATAATTTAGCCGGGTTAGTTGGAAAACACGTTGTCAATAAAATGGCAAACAAACATCGTATTTGATGTGGCGATGAACCGAGAGCAGCATGGGCAAGAGTTGTATCCCAATGCGAATCTTCTTCTAACAATCGTAATTCTAGGCATGCACCATGATTCGTTGTATGTAATGCACTGAGATACTGGGAAATGTATTTATAATAAGAAACATTGATTAAGATTTGGAATGTTTCTTTCCGACAGGCTCAGGTTAGCCAACTAATAACAATAAAATAATCACATTTAAAAATATAAATTTTTCTTTTTACTTAAGAGAGAATGGTGTATTTCTGTGAAACAGTTTAATTATAAAGTTTAGGGAAAACAAAATATATCTATAATATAATCATAATACTTCTTCAAGGCCTTTGAGAACAATGAATTAACCCACACCCATTGTCTGCCTGGGTACAAAAGAAAAGCTAAACCTTTTTTAAAACCCCAATTGGCATTCTACCTGAGAATAATTAATTTAATTATGTAAAATCGTGTGAAATCAAATCAAACCGATTTGGCCCAAAAATTTAGATAAGCCATCTGGAGCACTAAACAAACATATGGTGTGAATATGGTTTCGATACGTTCAGTGGTTTAGGCATGGGTCGATCACGCACATACATACTAAGGATTATATATATATATATAATTAAATTTACAAATTATGTCTGTATTCAAAATAGATTTTATTATCTTAAAAAAAAAGTTTCTGAAATTTTGACCTGACTACCTGTATACTCCTTTCTTTTGTTAAGAGGGGTTTCATTGTTTAAGACCTGACCTTTCAGGGCAGGGATAATGTATTGTTTGCTTGGCCCTTTTAGAGGCTCTATTTCTATAGATCTTATCTGTCAATCAATTAAATATAAAAATAAAAAATAAAATCAAACCGATTTGGCTCAAAATTTAGATAAACCATCCCCAGCACTAAGCAAACATATGGTGTGAATATGGTTTCGATACGTTCAGTGGTTTAGGCGTGGGTCGATCGCGTACATACACACAAAGGATTTTATATATATAGATTAAAATGTTTCACCTAGAACCAACACCTAACTCCTTAAAAGTTATTCATAAGTACAAGTATAAACGATTTTTCGAATGCGTTTGTTTGTATTTAATTTGATCTCTAATGGATATTCAATGTTTGAAATTTTTTATTAAAATAGTTATTTTCTATATCTCTTGATGATGGATTGACATCCCCAAATATATATATTGAGAAAACTCTCTTTTTTATTTCTTACACCTGAAACAAGTGACCTAGTGAATAACTTATAGTAAATAATAATTTTCCAAAAAAAATATATTTTTACTTTACTTTTATTAAAAAAATATATTTCACCTCGCACAAGAATCTATAAAAATTTCTACATGTTTTCTTTTACAAATGGGGCTTTAGGACGGATCATCAGATTTTATCCATATTAAAAGAATTGACTGGCTAAATAAGTTTTTATTTACTTTACTTTTGTTTAATTTGAAATGAATTTTTTATTATTATTTGTAACAATACAATTTTACTCTCATTATTTCCACTGCTAAACAATGAATAGAAGTTGTAGTTGTTGATGATGACATTGACATTTAGTTTTTTATTTATTTAAGAACTCTTGTCATAATAATCATTATTTCAAGCTCTTAATATCGTTTTATCATTCAAAATATACAACACGCTTCAGAAATGTCAATCGAAAAAGAGGAACACCTAAAAGATCTTAGAGAAGTAAAATATATATAAGCATAAATATATTCATTTATATATAGTTACCTATAGATGTTTACCTATTTGCAGGAGGACACTCTGATGGATTTCCTCTTAAACAACTCTGTTACTCTGGACCGAAAAAAATATATTCAATCTCATTTAAATGTAATTTATATTTCTTACTAGCTGCAAGTCCCGCCTTCGGCGGCCCTCTTGCTAGCCAGGCGGCAAGCCCCCTGGACCCCCCAACCCACGAACCCCACCCTCATACTCCATTCTCTCCCCCAGGCGACTCTAGTATTAAATCACGCATAAAAATAAATATTTGCTCATTGTGCTTTAAATTGTCTAAAACGGGGAGAAAAATATTTTTCAACTATGATTTTTTCTCTTTGTGTGTCTGAATTCCGATACCCACGATAGCCCAAGAACCGAAAGTCAAAAAGTTGGTTTATATCAATACAGAGAATTAGATTTTGGAGTATCTGCTTCAAAAGGCAGAAAATATTTGTTGAATTATTTTATTGGGATTTTAAGATGTTGTTATAGTATAGCCATAAATAAAAAATTTATATTTAATTTTATTAATAATTACTAGGGCAGCTCTAGTGTACCGAACTCTCACTTTTTTATTATTTAATGTGCGGGTGACCGATTCTTTCATTCGAATCTGGTCGATGAAAATAATTAGAAAGAGCATATGAATGATTTCTCATTCATTAGAGCTAAGGTGTTTTTTAAGGATGCCAAATACACGTTCAAACCTGTTTCAGACTATTAGAGATTAATTTCTTAATTTCTATTATTCTAGGAATGGCCTTTTGCTTTTGTACCCGGACCAAAACGACACTCGTTATATAGAGAGAATATTCAATTGGATTTCATTAAAATTTAGACGAAAATGTACAGAAGAAATTACTTGTTGAACCTCTAACTAGCAAGTGTACCGAGTCATGAAAAAGTTTTTACTTTTTCTTCTATTACTTTGTATCTTTTAATCCACTAAAATTTAGTTCACAATCAACTTTGCCTAGGCAGCACTTAACTTTTTCAAATAACCGGGACAAAATGACAACTGAACCATGCATTCAAACCGGGACAGTCCCGGTCAAACCGATACGTAGGGTAAGCCTAACTATAGCAAAAAAATTTGAAAAATCTAGCTATTTTCCAGCTTTACTTGGTACTCTCATTCATACCTCCCCGCCGAATAGCCTGAAATATTAAATTCTCTTAATTTTTTTTGTATTATCTTTCTAAATGAGTAAAACTTTGAAAAAAATTCATGTATTTTTGGTCTGCGTGTTCTGTTCTAAAATTGCAATTTCGTTGCAACTGTCCAGCGCAGCGATCTACACTCAACGGTGGCAATAATCTGATGTGGCCAACCACATAAATCTACCATATAGATCTACCCCTTTCTTAAACATAATATTAATAAATATATTATAATCATAGTAATAATTATAAGATGGAGTAATTTTTGGAGACGAGCTGATAGGTGAAATTGAGTGGATATTGATGAGGCAGTCCAAAAAAAGAGAAGATAATTTATACTATCTTTTTATTCATAAACCGACGTTTCGGAGGCTATTCCCTCCTTCTTCAGGATTTTGAAAAGTCAGTTGGATTTCCTTCACCGAAACGTCGG